>VZUA01099279.1:0-21863 GCA_013401035.1 Horornis vulcanius | reverse complement strand
TGCAAATCCAATGTTTTGACAGCAGCAGAGACACACTGAAAGAAAACCCTGAGCCCAGGTTATTGTGGTTAAGGGCTGTTCATGAAATGTTTCCTTAGAGGACACAGCTGCTCCACACAGAACAATTAGAACAGTTTTGTCTCTCCTCTGCACCTGTGGAATTTAAGCTCCCTAAGATTATCTAAGAGTAACTAAGGACAAAATTGGGTTCATGCAGTTTCTATTCCAGCCAAAAGGCATATCCAATTATAAATTTGCATCCATTCCTACTCTCGTTGTACAGGAAGTCCAAAAAAAAAAAAAAAACCAGAAAAAAAAAACCCCAAACCCAGCACGCAACAAAAATCTTTATTGCATTTGAAGTATGTGAAAACAGATGCCCCAGACAGCTGAGAAATGGCCAACTCATGGATTGTTCAGGGAAATTTAATTATAAACAACCAAAGACCTATTTAAGCCACATGTTTTGATTTAAAAATGGGGTAAGGGAACAGATATGTTCCTCTTGTTACCTTCTTGCTTCAGGCCTCTGCCTCTATGGTAACATGATTACCATCTCAGGGCTAGAATTGATCNGGAAATTTAATTATAAACAACCAAAGACCTATTTAAGCCACATGTTTTGATTTAAAAATGGGGTAAGGGAACAGATATGTTCCTCTTGTTACCTTCTTGCTTCAGGCCTCTGCATCTATGGTAACATGATTACCATCTCAGGGCTAGAATTGATCAGAATTTTTATAATTACATTCAGCCCTGACCAATCAAGTGCCTCGTTCTCTGTTTGGTGGGGAGGGGGTTTTTCCCCAGTTACATTTTTTGGAGTTACCGCCTCAATAATCTCCGCCCCGCCACAAAACGTTTCAAAAAGAATTGCTACTTAAATAGTTCCTTTTCCTCCTGCTCTTCACTAGGAACCCAATGAGCTGGAAAATCCTGTCCAAAGCAGGGTCAGCCATGGATTAATTCCCGTGCCTTTGCCTGTGCCTGCTTTGATCAGTTCCATTTTATTGAGGAGTGGAAGAGAAACGGAGCACGACCAGCCAGGGGGGTCTGAAGCCTTCTGCAGTTGGCACATCCATTCTGCTGATTGCAGACTCATGGAAAGGCCAAGAAAAAGTGATTTTGGGTCATCTTCCCCTCCTCCTTTGCCATTTAGTGGCTTTTATTTGGAGTGATGAGGCGCTGGTGTCACCCATGTGATTCCCTTTTGTCAAGGGGCATCCCTGGCTGCCTCCCCAGACCGGAGCCTGCAGGGCCTGCCCTTAGTAACAGCTGGAATATAGAGAGGGAAAAAAGAAAAATTAAAAAAAAAATAGAAGTCAGGGTGGTCTCTTTCTGCTATAAGGACATAGAGAATCACAAACCTGTGCTAAGAATGAAAGGCTGGATTTATTCTGTAAGATATAAATATGGTTTTATAAATTGTATANTAAAACAAAATTTAAGTAAAACAAAATTTAAGTAAAACAAAATTTAAGTAAAACAAAATTTAAGTAAAACAAAATTTAAGTAAAACAAAATTTAAGTAAAACAAAATTTAAGTAAAACAAAATTTAAGTAAAACAAAATTTAAGTAAAACAAAATTTAAGTAAAACAAAATTTAAGTAAAACAAAATTTAAGTAAAACAAAATTTAAGTAAAACAAAATTTAAGTAAAACAAAATTTAAGTAAAACAAAATTTAAGTAAAACAAAATTTAAGTAAAACAAAATTTTAAGTAAAACAAAATTTTAAGTAAAACAAAATTTATGTAAAACAAAATTTATGTAAACCAAAATTTAAGTAAAACAAAATTAAATTTTATATAGAGAATATATGTAATTCGTTCTGTAATACATAAAAAAAATAGGAAAAGAACCCATTTATAGCAGGTAGCAGAACTGGAGAAGGCAAACAAAGGACCAGGATTGCCTCTGGTGCCTGGAGTGAGTGGGAGCCAAGGCAGGAGGAGCTTGGGAAGGTTCTGGAGCCCCAGTGGATTGGTGAGGTGCGGATGCAGTGAGAGCGAGCTCTGTGCATCAGCCTTGCTGAGCACTCCTGGGCAGAGCACAGCTCACTTTGCTGTGCTGGCAGAGCAGTTCTGAGGGCAGCACACGTGCCTCAGAAATCAGTTTGCCACCTTGAGCACATCCCATAAAAACCCCGCAAAAGAAAGAGGAATTCTTGGCTGCCCTGAGGGCCTGCACTGCCTGGAACACATTGCCCACAAACCAAGAGGACAGGTAACAAAATCTGTGCACTGGGAATCACTGGAACTTCCCCAGCAGCCAGGGCACACAGGACTTGAGAGGTTTCTACAACAGAGAAAACAGATTTTCAGTCCCCTTGGCCAAATTTTCAAAGCTATTGAGACGACCCAAAGGGCTCCTGGAGCCAAGTGAGCTTTTCAGACACAACTAACCAAGTCAGGCACCCATCTCCCCAGCCCTGACCTGCTCAAACCAGAAAAAAAAGCTCACTGGGCACGGATCTGCATCCTCAGGTACCTCTCTGCTTTCAGACTCTGCTTCCTTTCCCCTACAGCTCAACCTTTATCTGCTCTCTTGCCCATTCCTCCCCACATCGAGGCTCTCACAAGATGCAGCAGGATTTTGACCTTGGAAAAGGGATCCTGGAAAGCTTTTTTATGGAGTGTGTTATAAAGGAGGAACTAAATACCTCTCAAAAGAATAGGCTGAACAGGATTTTTTTTTTTTTTTTCCTGTTTAACCAGCACAGCCGTAGATTATGAGGAGTTTGGTTTCATTACATAACAACCCATCATTGTTCCCTAATACATTATCTCATCAGGAGGCCCCATTTCACAGAGCCTACATAGACACACATTTCTTAATAGCAGAGCTAAGTGGCAGCATGATCTAGTGGATTAATTATATAACTGGCAACTAGGATTTCCTGGCTGTAAGACAATTTTAAATTTACATCTTTAAATCAAATTTTTAGACGACTAACAGCGTTGGCTTTAAGAGATCTGTATGGGGCTTATTTGTTGAGTAAAAAAAAATACAGCATTTGCCTCTTCAGGAGCTTTTTTCATCGTGCTTATCCTCAATAAAATCAGAAACTTTTGGGACAACAAATTCATTCCAAAAGCCTACAGTAAATACCTCACAAATTTTAGATAGTGAAGATAAGCCAAAATAGACAAATTAAAATTAGACATTTTATACAATTGTTCTCATTAGTAAGGAAAAGCAAAAGAAGGGAAAACCAAGTGGAATCTTCGAATTTTTGCCTTCTAATGAGTCTAAAGGCAGCCAAATGAATAACTTCAATGGGAGTGGTACCCAGCTGCTGACTGGAGTGGAAGCATGTATCGATATAAAAGGCCCAGGGCTGCTCCTGCTCTACCTGGAAAAGCTTCCCACTTTTTGTTATGAAATATCCTACGAGACGATGCATTTCACACACGCTTTTAGATCTTCTCCATCTGGCACCAATCCCTCTGTAAATGTGGACCGTGGGGCTATCAGGATTTCTGAACAACGTGTGCAAGTCAGGCCACTGAAGCAGATTCTAAAATAAAGCATGGCAGATACATCCCACATCCCCCAGACTCTCTTTTTTTCTGAGATTTTTATTCAAGAGCAGCTAAGAATCACAGCAGAGGACTTTTACTCTTCTGGAATCAGAGCACCTTATCAAATTACCCTAAGTGGTTTTGCTATATAATTATTTTAATGCTCTAGACATTGTTTCATGCTGAGATTTATGAAGGCTTACAACAAAATCTCACATTTTAAACAATGCCGTGATTTAGCTCTGTACAGTGGAAATGGAAGACAGCAGAGGATTGTTCCACTCTGATTTTCACATCAGCACTGGCAGAGCCAACCTCAGTAGCAAGAGTCAGTGCAGTTTGGAGGGCTGAAAGCTTTCATCCTGCCCCTTTCATCACACACTTCTTATTTATGTATTTGTTGGTTCTATTTACTCCCTCTTATTTACTCCATGTTTCTGATTGTAGTGAGGATAAGCACAATTAAAAAACCCTTTTCTCTCTGGGAGGGTTGAATATGAATGTGGAACGTGCTTCTTTCATACCTCCTTATTGCCTGCAGCTTCCATCTCATTCTCTCCAGACTAGCAACTAAATAATAATTGATTAATTCCCACTGTCCTTCACAACAGGAATTAGGAGTTGTCCTATTTGGGCAAATTTAGGAAAGAGACTGACAACAGCTCCTCAGGATCAAGGTGGCCACTGCCAGTCCTGCTTGCCTTAACCCACAACCAAAGCCCTGAGAGAGTTCATCTTGGCCCCCAGCCCACCCATAAATTCAGCCCAAACCATTTGGAATCTGACAGGAAAAAAGATCATTTCCACTCCACCTGATTCTAATCTCACTTGCACTGACTCCTCACTAGTGCTGATTCTGCTAGCTTTATTAGGAGTGTTCCTGATCTTCATCATTGTAGACAAAAATAAGAACCTTACAGTTCAGGTCTAAAGTCTGCAGATCTTTTTCCACCCTGAAAAAATTTGCAATTCGCTCTAATTCTATGTATGTTAGGGAAAATCTGGAGTAACTCCAGCTGGAGGCTGTAACTTTTTGGCAAGCAGATAGGGAGAGAAATTTAGCAACAGTTCCTTTTGCTCATGTAGCAGACTGCAGTAAAGAAAATAGTATTAATGGTCAAAACTGTATATTCTAAAATCTTCCATGTCTTTTAGCATGGGAAAGAAATGACGTGGAAAATAAAATAATTTTATCACGATAAAACTTATGGAAAGAAGATGCTTTTGTAGTTAAAGACTAACTTGACATCAGTCGAGGGATAATGAAACTTCAAGAAGATGATTTTGCCAAATCAGGTCGGTTAACAAACTCTAAAGAATGGCAGCACAGCATATTTAAGAGGAAAAGCATAAAATTTTTTAGCAATAATTTTTATTATCACAATTCATATCATTCTGTTAGAACCTACTGCTAATTTTTGCACAATGGAGGGGAAACAAATGCTAAAAATGTTGGCTTAAATTGAAAGCCAGCCCTCCCACAGAATCATTTCAGATAGCTAAGATTATGCACAGTATGAGTTGCAGGGTTAGTAATGTAATTTGAATAAAAGTTAACAATTATCTCTGAGCTACAGCTTGTCACAAAGTAAGGCTTGATGGACAGAAGAGAAGAGATGGAAGCGATAATATTTAATAGCAAGGAATCCTCTACTTGTCTAATATTTGAAAATAATCTATTAGGTCATCTTTTCCTTAGCAGATGTATTGGTTCCTGCTATTATCACTATTCCAATTTCTTCCTTTGGGATGGAAGGGAGTTCTGGCCAGGAATGAATTCAGGCTGAAGGAGCAGGCAGCAGCCATGCACGAGAGCTGGCAAGGCCACAGGATCCAACAAATGTGCCCCAGGGGAGGGGAAGGGAGCCCTAGCCACAACTCCTCCCTCCACTCCTTGGGTTGGAGTCCCTGCTTTTATATTTNTTTTTTTTTTTTTTTTTTTTGTCTGGTCTGAACATCTTCATTCTCTTTTTCACCTCTCGTGTACCCTCCCCACCTGCTTTGGGTTTTTATTCTTTTGTGCATGTGGATCTGGTCTGAACATGTCCATTCTCTTTTTCTCTCATATGTACCCTCCCCACCTGCTTTAATTTGGTTGTTTTGTGGGTTTGGGTTTTCTTCTTTTGTCCATGTGGATCTGGGGATGTTTCCCCCCCTGTGGAAACAAGGGGCCCACGTTGTTGCCTCACCCAGGTGTAGTGGAGCAGAGTGATGCCTCCTTTCTCCACTCAGAGTAGTATCAGTATTTCTTCATAAATTTACAAACAGGTACAGTTTAGGAGAGAAACTGCACTAATCAAAATCAAATAGATTCCACAAAAGAACTTTCAAATGCTATTTCTTGTCATTGTCCCAGCTTCAATGACTGGTTTTGCTTAAGCCTGGCTTTGATATGGGAATTGTAGTGATTTAAGTAGCTTTGGCTTGAGAATGAATGGCAGATAAAAAGGAGAACATCAATCAGGATGTCACATGAATGCAATAATTTCGAAATTGTCCAAATAATTAAATGTAAAACAAGGACTGGCCTTAGTGTTAAAGCTGCAGGAGCTTTTAATACTTCCTTTATCCATCTCAGTGGAATGTCAGATGACATTTGTGGTAAGGTGATGGATTGGTTGACCACTGACTTGAAGAAATGAGCCTTCAATTACACAAACTTGATTTCCTTTCATTAATCACCGCACGTCACATGCTGATCAGTCAGAAATTGGCATCCACTGCCCAAAGACTCCAACAGCTGCCATTTTTTAATGGCACTTTTCATGAGACAGGCGTGTGCCAAAACATGCATGTGCTGCAAGGCACAGAAGTTCCATTTTGGGGAGAGAATGCAAACATCCACCAGTAACTGTGCGCAGATTTTGTTACACTGGCACTCTCAGCAACATCTCTGGGGAAATGCTGGCTCTGATCAGGCATCTGGACAAAGCCAAGGCTTTCTAGAACTTTTGCTGAGGGAGAAGAGACAATTGAAATTCAGATGAGTGGCACCCAGTGAAGCCTGGATGCCTATTCCCTATTGTTGTGTGGGAAAGCACTGAACTCCCATGAATTTTTGTCATACATCTTAATACCTCCAGCAATGAAAAACTGATGATGCACTCGTTAGTGTTTACAAGACAATGTCCTTTTTCAGGCAGCCTTTCAGTTCGGGCATCCCTGCACTGCAGAGCTAAAAATGCTGCTGGAAATAGCACCCAAGAGGCCACGTGGCAGGAAAAGAGGTGGCTCTTGAAGACACGCTGAGAACAGGCAGCTCCAAGAATGAAGGTGGCTCAGACAGGTTTTCTTGCTGGTTTCAGCTTTTGCTCAGCCCTACAGTGATCAGACAGCTGGATTAGATGATTATTGTGGGTCTCTTCTATTCTACCCTAACCTCCTGGCCATGTGGGAGATATTTGGCTCAAAGGAATCCATGTGCCACTTCAAGTTCTAGGAGAGCTTAACAGATAATACAAATATTGCAGACATTGAAATAAAGGCTACATGAAAGACCAATTGCTTTCATTAAAAATAAAAAAAAAAAAAATCTGACTAGAAATATTTATTCCTGTTTCATTTACAGGCCATTACATCTAAAAAGCTTCAGGAGTTAGCTGTCCAGATCACTTCATGGGACTTCTTTATCTTGGACCAAATCTGAAGGGTACTCTGAGTTTGCCAGGAGCTCACTCAGCTTAGGAGCCCATGGAGGCCCTTTGGACTTCTCCCTAAATATCCACGTCAGAGAATTCACTTTATTTGCATCGCATAGCAACTCATTCTGAAAACAAATTTCTGGATTCCTAGAGATCCATGAGCTTTCTTACCCCGAGAGGAGATAAACTGAGTCTTTATCCTACGTCTCCCTGCTGCAGGTGACCAAAAGGCAGCCAGCCAAAACTGTTTGTGCACCCATCTGTTCTAATTAGGCCTAAGATCACCAATGTCTGTCCCTCTGAATTCTGCCTTGCCTTTTAGTCTCCCATAATTTGGCTTTTACACCAATGACCTTTGAGTGAAAATATCCTTGTTTCACTCCTGAACTGCTGAGCTGCCAAAGCACTGTTATTCCATTACTAAGCATTCCAGTCTGCATTTGTACCTTGCATTTACTTGATCCCCAGCTCAGAACCCATGAAATTTTATAGCTGGTTGCACATTCCTGCCTTCCACAGGGAAATTCTGCAGAGGCTGGGGCTGAACATCGACGTGTAACATTCATCCTTTTACAGTCTACTCTGACATATCTCCATTACATGTTATGTGCAGCTCTACAGCTGCTAATAACCTGCCACTGTCACGAGGAGACTCAGAAAAGCATCAGCATACGAAGATAAAACCCAAAATATGCTGCAGAAAGAAAGTCCAGGCCACATACACCCCTGTCTTTGCTATTTTAATGCATTTTGCCCTTTGCAGAGAGACCATTTCAGAAGATGAACTTGAATTATTATGAAATCCTCCTCCCTGACCCACACCCCTTCTCTAGGCTTCTTACATATTACATTTTTTACTGTGGGAATAGCTGTGTCACAGTGGGAGGATTGTCTGTCCCAGAAATGCATCAACTAACCAATAGACAGGGGACATGAGAAGAATAAAAAGGGTGACAAGCTACCCATTTTCATATACAAATAGACTGTGTAGTAAGTAACAGTTTTGGGACGAGAGTTTCCTGGGAAAAGAATCCAATGTGAAGGGTAAAAGGATTTCTATTTATATATTATGTTTCCATTTGTATTGTTCAGTAAGTATGAAACCTCTTTTTAAAAATCTGTGTCTCCTGGTGTCTTGAAGAAGAACAGACTATTCCTGCCTGTCTGACTCATGTATCTCTGGGCAGTCAGACCTTCTGACTCACTGGATAGTCAAAAATCTCAGATTAATAATAGTGCCTGCCTGCTGAAAATAGGAGCTGCAGACCCTGGCACTGAACGTGGGCAGAAATAAACACATCTCTGAATACCTGCAGTCAGTAAAACGTGAACAAAAGTGTTCAATTTGTGTTCAATGTGTTCAATTTTGTTGGGAAACCAGGCCTGGAGCTGCCTCTGCTGCTGTTTCCAAACACCAGCACAAGATCCCAGCAATGACCAGGTGTGCTTCCAGCTTGTTCACCTGCAGGTAACCTGGGTGTGTTCAACAAGGAATGCCCTGGGTCACACCTTAAACACACCCCAGCCTCAGCATCTTCCACACACTCCAACGCCCAAACACCTGAGAAGGATTTTTGGTTACTTTATCCTTTCCTTGCTTTTGCTTTGTGCTATCAAGTTAGACATTCTTGAGCAGATCAGGACAGATTTCATGAGGATACACTGAAAAAGATGATCTGTCTGTAGAATTTTGTGTATGTGGCTGCTAACCCTTTAAAGTGATCATTGTGGTATAAAGTATATTTAGTACAAACTAAACACTGCAATCTGGTATTTAGTCCTACAAAATCTCCAGAAAGACTCATCACAGAAAGCATGAAGATTATTCACATTGCCTTTTATGCTGAGACTGACATTTCACTTGTCCATCAGCACGATGAACTTGTAGCAGTGTTTCAATTATATTCATTTAAACCAACAAAATAAATTACCCTACCTGCATGATAAAATTTCACAGCACTGAAACTCCAACTGCCTTCTGAGTTGATATGATGAAGGAATTCTGATCAAGCACAGAATTGGGGCCTGTGACCAGCAGGAACTCCTGAAATTTAAACTTTTGATCTCCTGCATCAGCACATTTTCCTGCATAGCACCTTCAATATCCTTGGCACTCTCTGAATGCTCTTGCCTTGTCCAATGGCCCCACAGGGGTTACCTGGAAACCAGGATTATCAATGCCAAACAGCAGCTGACTGCTCAACTGAATGGTTGGGAAGGTCAGGGAATTGCTAACTTCAAAGAAAAATTAAGCAGAAGAACTTCCAAAAAATCCTATCAAAGTGAAATTTTAGGCTTGAAAAAGAGATTTTAAAAAACTGCCAGAATTGAACAGACAGCAGTGCTTTAATCAGGTTCTGGATGCAACTTAGGAAAAAAACCAACCAAACAAAATAAAAAACTAAAAGAACAAAACAACCTCAACCCAATACCTGGAGAAGAAAACAGGTCCCTAAACACTTTATAACTTTTTCTTACCCTAAGTACTTGCACTTGTCCTCACAACTGCTTCTACTGGGCAACCTTCTTTTAAAAATATTTATTCCACATTGTTTCAAGGCATATTTTGGGCTGCAATTAGAGAGAATGCTTTATCTGGCAACCCATTTTTGCTTGTCCCCGGAGCAGCATTTTAAACCAGGCTAGGCCAGGGTGAAAGAGAAAGGATGTGGTCGTGCACAGCCAGTAAAGCTGCAAAATAGATCTTGAAGGAAAGGTAGGGGAAAAAAATCCATAGAATTCTGAAAAATGAAATAAGATTAGCAAGGATTAAGGTGATTCAATGCCAGAAAACAATTCTGCAACCCAAGCTGTCCAGTGTTTGACTTCTTTCTTAACTCCTGTCAAGTCTAGGCAACATTGATGTGTAAGAGAGTGACAAAAACCCAGCGTGGCTGCCAGAAATTATCCAAGATTAACTAACAGGCTGAAATGGCTGCTCTTCAATGCACCACTGACCTGGCTCTGAGAGGGGTGAGTAGACAGTGGACGTGGAACCTTTGACCAGAGCTGAACCTATTGCATTTATGTCACAAGTAACAAACCTGAGGTGCTCCTTCTTAAACCTCTGCTCTACCCCAGGCAAGAATATCACATTAAGAGCATCCATAATGGCATTAATATGCCATTAAGAGCATCCATAGTTTATTAGAACCTCAGCTTTCCATCAGCTTCAGAGAGAATTCAGGTTGAAACTATAATCCCTCTGAATTAACTCACGTTTTTCTCAGAGAGCCATGGAATTAAATGCAGGAATTAAAGCTTGCTTATTTTGGCACAGTCTTTGTTAACACTTGAGAGCATGCTCTCAGAGGTTTTGGAGCCTCCATGGCATGTCAATAAAAATAACCTTGAAATATTTCTTTTTTTTCTTCTCTTCCTTTCCTTTCCTTTCCCTCCAGGTCTTGTTTTCTGAGTAGACTAGGCAATTACAACCAGAAGAGCACTTGCAGGAATTGCTAGGTGCTGTCAAACTTATTGATTTGACATTGGTTAAAAGAAATGTTCAGGTGGAATGAAAGAAGTGGATGCAGAGGTCCAAAGAAGATCCTTACTTGGGGAATGCACAGAAAAAGTGAATGCTGGGGGCAGCAAGATGCACCAGCACTCTCTAACATGTAAGAAAATGTGCTGTCCTCTACTGTTTTTGCAAAAAGAAACTTCAGCTACTTCCTGTCCTCACCTACACCTGGATCACGTGCCAAGGAGATCTGTTACAAAGGGTTGGTTTAAACAAGAATATTTTGGGGTTTTTTTACTTTACTGTAAACAAATAAACTGAATTCTTATTCTCCTTTCAGTTCCCACCACAACCTTATTCATGTAAGAGGCAGCCCCGCTGCCAAATGACCTTCCTGGCAATCTTGGCAAGAAACAGAATTATTAGGCCACTAATGATAATTTCTTTGTGATTTATGCCAAGGCAGCTTTTACTATTGCATACTTCATCCTCTCAAAAGCATACATTGAGTGTGAAAAGCTCAAGCAGGGCAGTAGTACTAAGCATACTTCAGAATAGATAATTCAAGTGCATTTTAATCTTTCAGGCATCTTTTTTTTTAAAAAAAAAGTCACTTTAGAATGAAGTCTTCACTGTATTAACCACTGTATTACAGTGCAGTTCCAAGTAATGACAGAATCAGACTGTTGAGCAGATTTTCCAGAAAACCTCTTTGCAACAGAACCAAACCAGACACAATTATGCCAAGCACACTCTTAGCAATAAAGATTCAAGTGAGTGTCTGTGAAATGATGAACCTCCTCCTGACAGGATTCAAATGCAGCTCGAGGTGCTCCTGTTGGACAGCTCTAACCTGGTCCTACACAAAATGCAATCAGTGCAGTCACTCACCAGCGTTTCCACAGGCAGGGATTAAGACTTTCCTATGCCCCAAGCCAATTAAAACATCTTTTATCTTCACTGGGACCACAATTTTACAGCACTGAAGCGATAATCTATTTTTTTTTTTGCCATCTCACATCATTAGCTCTTCTGTGCTTTGGAGGAAAACCCCCTGAATTTTGCACTGAAGGCAGTGCTGCTGCCACCACCAGTGCATGTCCCACCTGAGCCAGTCCCTGCACTGGGGACAAGCCCTGGGCAGCCTCCACAGCTGCTGCAGCTCCCTCCCAGCACATCTGTCAGAAACTTTGACCTGTAATTATCTCGGGCAAGGCTCCAGCTGCAATTAATTACTGGATTTTCCTGTCTCCACGTGCACACAGGAACACACACAGAGAGCAAGCTCAGCCAGGCAGCCCAGCAAGGCTTTCTGCTTCTATTTCCCAGCCATCAATGCAAGAGAACACTGACAAAAACTTAATAAAAATCTACCGATATTAGGAAAAAAAAAAACACAACAAAAAGCATCCTGCAAGAAAGCAGAGAGCTTGTTCTTAAACTGTGATGCAACTAGGACTAAATGTTTTCCTTTCTCTGCCTAGGAACAGTTATAAACCAGGAATTACTAGGGTCTGAGTTTATTTAAATATCTTGTACAGATGCTAAGCAAAAATACCTTGTGATAGGTAAGCATAAAAGGGGAAAAATCCAAAACCATCAGTTTTATCCATGTCAGCTTTTTTAGAGAGTATTTTTTCCTCTAGAGAGGAAAATTTCATCCGTAGCTCTATACAAAATCTCTTCTGGCTTCTCTGGGATATTTTGTATATCAATACCTATAAAAAAGCCCCATGAATTCATTATACTGACTGCAGCAATGTTCAACCAATGCATCTGAGATAAGGGACCACAGATTGAATACACTTTTGTGGAAACACTGGATAGGCTTAGGAAAAGAAAAAAGGTTAAAAAAAAAATCAAGAGACTTCTCAAACAGAGAAAAGAAAGAATGGAGGAAAAAAATTAAAATACAATTTTAAATCCCATTTGAAAATAAAATATACAGGCCTAAACAATAATGGTGGAGCCAAACACCTCAAAGTGCTGAAAAAAATCCTCAAAAATCTTGGGCATTAAACTAGAGGTTTTGGATCTTAGTAACTAGAGGAGAGATACTGGGAGATAGCGAGCTCTATATTCAGAAATATGTGTATGAACTATTGTTTCTACTCAGAAAATTCTATTTCTTCTGTTGTGAGTGTATTAGAAGCCAGGAACAGAGAGGAGCCACTACTGCAAATCCCAAGGGGTGGGCAGTAGGGTTCACTCAATAAACTGACCACTAAATAAACTGACTGCTTCATGGCTCCCTCCTGCTCTTCCACAGATGTTTTCATTTGTGTCCAAGTTTCAGAATTAGCAGCTTTCCTCTATTACTGAGGCTAAAAGGGAGATTTGTTCATGGTGGACTTTCAAAACTTCCTGTGTTTTGCCATGCTCTGTCTTACACAAATGCCTTTTTAGCAAAAGGTCTGCAGGGGAGAACATTTTGTAATTGTGCATTGTCCACAGGGCTGAGCCAGTATTTCTGCCCTTTTTGTAAATTACATGAAGGGAAAAAGAGAATATTTTCATTTGTCTTTCTTCAGAAAAACTTTGAGCAGCTATAAAAAATTACTACAGCTAAAAGCACCAACGGCCATTTAGCTTAATTTTTTGACAGCAAAGTCCATCATATTTGTTGATCCAGTAAGAGTGAGTGATGGAGATTAACCTAAATTGAAAATCTGAATTTCAGATCTGCTCTGCCAGCCTTGCTGTACATTGCTCCAGCAGCAGTACTGTGGCATCCCAGAGTCAGAAGGCCAGGAAGAACCTTCAGAAGCCATTCATTACAGTGCTTTTCATCTTCTGAAAAGCACAACTCCCTTTTGGGTTATATATCTTCATGCAACAATTATGTGGATAGGGGCCAGAAACATCAAGGTCAAATGCTATTAGATATAACCACTGCTAACACTTTAAGGTTCTTCGAATTCAAGAGTAGCATGACCCACAGTTTGAAAATCACCAGTTTATTTCATCTCTTTAACCATAATTTACTCCTTCTACATGTTGCAAGGGAGAATGAAATACACTTACATCATTTTTAACAGATGTTTGCTTAGTCTCTTGGAAAACTTCCAATGAATAAGACTCCACAGCCTTCTTTGGCAATGTATTTCAAAGCCTCACCATCCTTATTGTTCCAATCTCTTTCCCAATATCTAGTCTGTGCTTCCTGTCTCTAGACTAAACATTGCTAAGCTGCAAGTCATGCCTTGATGCTCCTTCCTCTGCACTCTCTGCAGCTGGTGCACACCTCCCTCACCTTTGCCCTGCACCAGGACTGCCCCAGAGCTTTGTCTGCAGCCTTCCCAAGCCCAGAGGGATGGAAGGCTTCTGTCCTTTCCTCTGCATCCTGTTTTCCTGCCTGCACATCCAAAGATTGCATCTACTCTCCAGAAAAGAGCATCGGGGGCTATTTGGCTTTCTGCTGATCTGCTAATATCACTAATAATGCTTTTCCTGTCAGAGATGCCTCTTGCCTCAACAATTCCTGGGTGCCAGAAGAGCCATTTGGGGCCCCAGCCCTCAGGAACAGAATTCACTCCTGCTCTGAGCTTCTTACCCTGCAGAGCTGCCAGAATAATGATCGTGTAACTTCCCAGGACTAACTCTGCAAACCTCAGTCAAGTGTTCTCTGCACTTAGCACTTCTGCATTTTCTTTTATGAAATGAAACTCAGAAATCTAGAATGCTACAATCTTACTTTTCAACATGGAACATTAGTTTGCTAGGAAATACAGACATTAATATGTATTTCAAGGGAATTTGAGCTAAACCGTGTGTCTTTTTTTGGATAAGTGGTAAGCTAGTGAACGATGCAAGGTAATGCCTGGGCTGTGCAGTGCAGGGAGCTTGATGTTATAATTGAAAACTTCTACATTTCCTCACCTGCTGCATTCCATTATGGAATCTTAACAGGAGCTTTNAACTCCCTTTTGGGTTATATATCTTCATGCAACAATTATGTGGATAGGGGCCAGAAACATCAAGGTCAAATGCTATTAGATATAACCACTGCTAACACTTTAAGGTTCTTCGAATTCAAGAGTAGCATGACCCACAGTTTGAAAATCACCAGTTTATTTCATCTCTTTAACCATAATTTACTCCTTCTACATGTTGCAAGGGAGAATGAAATACACTTACATCATTTTTAACAGATGTTTGCTTAGTCTCTTGGAAAACTTCCAATGAATAAGACTCCACAGCCTTCTTTGGCAATGTATTTCAAAGCCTCACCATCCTTATTGTTCCAATCTCTTTCCCAATATCTAGTCTGTGCTTCCTGTCTCTAGACTAAACATTGCTAAGCTGCAAGTCATGCCTTGATGCTCCTTCCTCTGCACTCTCTGCAGCTGGTGCACACCTCCCTCACCTTTGCCCTGCACCAGGACTGCCCCAGAGCTTTGTCTGCAGCCTTCCCAAGCCCAGAGGGATGGAAGGCTTCTGTCCTTTCCTCTGCATCCTGTTTTCCTGCCTGCACATCCAAAGATTGCATCTACTCTCCAGAAAAGAGCATCGGGGGCTATTTGGCTTTCTGCTGATCTGCTAATATCACTAATAATGCTTTTCCTGTCAGAGATGCCTCTTGCCTCAACAATTCCTGGGTGCCAGAAGAGCCATTTGGGGCCCCAGCCCTCAGGAACAGAATTCACTCCTGCTCTGAGCTTCTTACCCTGCAGAGCTGCCAGAATAATGATCGTGTAACTTCCCAGGACTAACTCTGCAAACCTCAGTCAAGTGTTCTCTGCACTTAGCACTTCTGCATTTTCTTTTATGAAATGAAACTCAGAAATCTAGAATGCTACAATCTTACTTTTCAACATGGAACATTAGTTTGCTAGGAAATACAGACATTAATATGTATTTCAAGGGAATTTGAGCTAAACCGTGTGTCTTTTTTTGGATAAGTGGTAAGCTAGTGAACGATGCAAGGTAATGCCTGGGCTGTGCAGTGCAGGGAGCTTGATGTTATAATTGAAAACTTCTACATTTCCTCACCTGCTGCATTCCATTATGGAATCTTAACAGGAGCTTTGCAAGATGTAGATACTATTCTCCTTTTTCTCCTGCCCTCCCTGGCATCTGTCTCTCCTCAATTCTTTCCCTGTTTTATTTTTTCCCAGGAAGAACAAATAATGTTTTCCTGACTTGTTGTGAGCCAACAGCCACTTGCCCAGCTGAGGCAGGCAGCCTTCTCCTGGCTCCTTTGAAAAGTTGCTTTGCTTATCACACCTTTAATTCAGAGTAATGAAGCACTTTGAATATGTGATTACAGATCTATAAAATCAGACCTTCCAAAGTTTTTAATACCTGCTGGAGCCCTCTTATATTCATAATGTCTCATCAGATTAAGAGATCTGCATCTCCCATCAGAAATGAAAATATTCCAGTAGCCCTGAGCAAGCCTTTAGGATGACTGCTGTCAGACTCTGCAATCATTTTCATACACAATCAGTGAAATGGCCACTGCATTATTTTTTAGTTTCTGGAAAGAAATGAGGAGTTGGGTGGTAAATCAACTTTCCCATGGGAGATCAGTGGACAGTGTGTGACATCAAGGGCATCCACACAGGGCAAGTACCAGTGGGAATCCAAGCTGTGCACTCCATAAGCGTGACAATAATTGCTCAGTTCCTTCTTGAGTTGTCCCATTCCTGCCAGTGGATTCCACAGACACTAAAAGCAGATGCCTGAGAAAAGCTGTTCTTTATGAGCTAATTCACAGGTGCACATGGACATAGAAGGACTCCAAGATGCCCAGTAAGCACAGCAATGAAGCATAAAAAGAAACACCTTTCTCTAGTGTACATGCACTCCAGAGTAAATCTGGCAGGTACACACTGGATTCCTGCCTGCAGGAAGTGATATTTTGCATTCCTGCTCTCAAGCCTCTGAGTTTTTTTTATTATTCCTGAGAAGAAGGAAGCCTCTTTCTTCTTCTCCTGTAAAATCCAAGAGACTATGCTGGAACTGTTTCCATTGACTGAGTTTGGAACCAAAAGCTTTGTGAGACCTGTATGAATACTGAGTTCTACACGAAGGACCTAAAAACCAAACCAGTTACTGTTCTGGAGGAAAGGCTTGGGCTTCTCTCTAACACATTCATTGGTAGGGGAGAACCTGATGGCTTTAATCCTTCCAAGACTTCAATAAAGAAATCAAAGCACTAAATCTCACACTTGCTCCATGACCTTTGCTGGGGAGAAGGAGCAGTGATCAATAGCAATAGTTTTGCTTCCCTTGAGCAGAAGTAGTCTGGGAAATTGCTCTTGCACTTCCAGAGTCCTCACTGGGAGGAGTCCTGAGGAATCCAACCTTCCCTGCCCGTCAGCCACTGCCCCAGGAGAGGCAGTGAGCACAAACCCCGTGGTGCTGGCAGTCTGTGAGCCAGCCCACAGCTCCTCTTCATCACATGTAAACAGCTCCATCCCTCAGCTTTCCCAGAGCCTCTGTGGAGGCACAGAACCTGCCCACAGCTCAGCAGCCTACACACCACTGAGTAACAGTGGGAAGAAACAGCTTCTTTCTCTCTCTTCTCAGAGACATTTGTCCTCAGATTTTCTAACTGGGGCTTATTTAGTCCCTTCTGCATTCCTTCAGGCATCACCCAAACAGCCTCTGGAGCAAGAAACCCCAATCCTGTGCACATCTAGAGAGAAACAGGACCAGAGAGGGGAATTTCACCTCAGCACCTGCAGATGCTGCCATGGTTATCTTAGGGATTTATGCAGTTGGAGACACAAGTCACAGAGGGATTTCCTGCAATAAATACTCAGCTTCCTGCTAAAATCCTCTGCCTGACACAGAGCTGAAGGTTCCTGTTCAGAAAAAGGAGTTTTTCTGGGATTATTTTTGGTCAAAGTAGATCTACCATTTCCCCTTGTCCAAGCCTGCCTACAACACCCAATTTTCACTGACACAGCTAAGGATGTCACAGCTTTCAGGGCAGGTAAGTCAAGATCACACTTACAGGAGCAGCAGCTGTTCATAGTTGCATTAGTTTCAGAACAAAACTCAGTACTTTTTTTGCTGTTGAGCTTTCCCTTGACAAATTTTTACCCACACACAAGCACAAAACAAAAAAATAAAATTGAACAAATAACAAAAAAAAACCCTTGTGACTAAAACAATTCCTTTGTTCAAACTGGAAAGGAATTGACCAAGACCATCAATCTTTAAATATTTCTGAGATATTCAGATATAACAGCTATGTGGACCATGCAAACAGTTCAGTGGATGGTACCCAAATTCCAGAGCCACAGATGAGAGAACAAAATCCATTAAGTAACGTGTGAGAGACCCACTGCAGCAGTCCCAGAGGACAGACAGACCCTTTCATCCTGGAGAAATCAGTTTACAGTAACTAGGGCAGATTAGTGGCCAGGGAGGGATTACTTTCAGGAACCTCAGGAAAAACAAAGTTGTAAGCAGAGTCAGTGGTTGAGATCTCTGCCTCTCTCGTGGCAGGGATCAGCAGAGCCTCTGTGGTGCCCTTCAGCAGAGTGTAAGCAAGAAAAAGTGGGCCCAGGCAGATGTGCTGCTACTGAAATATTTAGGGAATGTGCAATTCCATAGGATCAGCCTGCAGCCACTTCCAGACTCAACCCTGCTGCAGAGGAACCGCCAGCTAGTGAAGCTTCCAAATAATGACTCAACTCATTAAAAGAAAATCAGTCACTGTCAAAACCTCTGAGTAAGAGCTCAAGGAGCTGAAGACATCCCTCTCCTCCTTGTGGCTTCACAGGTGCTGAAGTTGGCTCATGGCAAACGAGGGTTTGCTTGCTCAAACACAGCTTAAGCTCAGCAGTGGGAGGGAGAGGTAGAAGTCAGTGTATACAATTTTGGATTTTCCTGATGAGAACCAATCTGAGCGGGCACAACTGGCTGGGAAAGTGTTTTATTTATGACTGGTCCACAGATCTTATATAAAGCCTTCTACTTTTCCAAATGGGTCTTGTGAGAGGATTTTAATAATAGTGACCCAAGAGGGATAGGTTACAGTGCTATTAATACCTCAGAACATGAACATCTTTCATGGAGCAATGGATATTGTGGATTCTTTCTCTGTAAAGTGCCAGCTGGGTAACAACTTTAAGAAACCAGAAAAGAAACACATCACTGTTTTGCAACACAAACTTCTGAAACCCCCCCGACTGATTTTCTCAGCTGTTTTTATCTTTCATAGCTAAAACTATTTACAGATTAAAGTAATTTTACATAAATATTTGATGCTAGACTTCATTATGAATCTGGGTTTAGTAACAGCCACTAAGACAGAACATTTCACAGACAGCATTTTCCAATACAAAATCATTTAAGCATCTGCAGGCTGCAAGAATAAATGTCTCAACCAACTTGTCAGAGCCTGTCAGGCCTATAATTATGTTCTACAGCATTAAAAGAAGCTACTTTTGATTGTGTGGGGATGAGTTGTAAAAATAACAATACCAAATTATGAAGGCTACCAGCAGAACCATCCCAGTGGGGATGTGCAGGGTGTTCACTGGCCAAGGGCTCCTCATCTGCTGTCCCCTCTGATGTGTGCAGGGGCCCTGGCAAACCTCACATCTCCTGGGCCACCCAGCTTCACAGGATTTTTGTTGGAGCCCTGGAAGGTGAGGATTCCAGGCTTTCTGTGCTACAAGGCACTGACCATCAAGCACTGCATTTGGCCTGAGGCCATGGAACAGGCTCCAGAAATTGAGTGATGGCACTGGGGTTGTGGGGGTGTGGTTAGAACAGAAGTGTGTGACATGACAGGGTGAAAAAGTCAGAATTTAAGGGTTAGTATATAGCAATGTAACAGGGGCAAGATGGAGCATTTGGGCATTGTCAAAGTCCTTCTTCACCTTCTTGGGTTTGGGTGGTTTTTTCTATTTGGGTGAAAAAGGTCTGCACTGTGGGCCTTGGGCCAAAAGTATAAATAATAAAGGTGCCATCTCATTATTGGGTAATTAGTGCTTGAAAGACCTTGGAAAGAGTTAGAGGTGCTCCATTTTCCACCTTGTTACTTAGAGCTCATGAGGCTGTACTGTAGATAAGAATTAATAAACACTGAGTCCAAACACAAAACTGTGACTCCTGTGCATTAATCCTGGCTCTGCCATGAAGAAAAGATAAGAGACCAAGAGATTATCATTGCAAAGCACCTGCCCTGCTGCAGATTCTGGTGTCTCAGCAGACCCTGAGAGGCTCCAGCCTGCCCACCTGGCACTGCCACACCCTCAGGTGCTGGATGAGTCCTTCAAGGGGCACGGCTGGCAGTGAGGACCTGGCAATGTTTATTTCCTGTCTGGGGCAGCACAGCCACCACACCAGCCCAGGTGCTGCAGGTTTTCCACAGGAAAAAAACCACAAAAAAAATCTTCCTGGAGAAAAAATGATTGAAGATCTTAAAGCCCAGGATAAAAATCACATCTAGTGAAAACAAACGCTGACCACAACCAAGGCTTGGTGCTAATAACAAACATGTGAAGCATGAGGAAATGTAGGCTTCTGTGGCTCCAAAAACAGCACTTTTGGAGTCACACCCTCCAAAAGGTAAAGGAGAGAGCCATTTTTGGGGGAGATGCTGTGCCTGGAGCTGTGGTTTGGGCTGAGGCTGCACAGTGATGCTCCTCTCCCCTGGAAGGTGAGGGGTTGGAAAAGGAGCAGCTCCCTGCATGTGCCAGCCCTGCTTGGCCCTGCTCTGCCACCTGCTCCTTTGCCATCAGGAAACTCTCCTGCTCCGTAGATTTTTTGGGGAAAAGATGGATTATGTATGGAGATTTTTATGAGGAAATGCATATTTCATAACATGCATTTGAAACCTGGTTATTTGAAGTCCTCAGGACAGGTTCAGCCTCGCCTCCCATCCCAAACTCTTGGGTGAGGAGGCTTTGGGCTGTTGTGGAGCTCCCACCTGCACCCCAGACAGCTGCAAACATTGAAACAGCACACAAGCATCCTCCCTGCAGCCTATTTCTAACCAGGGAATTTCTAACCAGGGATAGGGTTACAAGTTTCAGGATTTGCTGACTTCAAAGAACAGGCAGTGCTCATTTTAAACTGAAATAGAACATTTTCAGCTCTCAAATCCAAAACATCTCTTGATGATCAAGCTTTAAGATTATACCTATGCCAAACCTGCATTTCTCACTTGGAGAGGGTAAAGAGAAAGTGCTGAAAGAAGTTTTACTGCTTGTAATTAGCATGACCATGATATTATAGATATTACCTATTAATGATACAGTATGTGCTAATTATATGGATAACAGCACTACTTAGAAACTAAGTAATTAAATTGTAACTAACTGAAACAAATTCAACTTTAAATACTTAATCTTCTAACATTAGAAAATTTCAGTTTCTTGTTAAAACCTTAAGTTTTAGCCAATCTCCAGAAATAACCATCACTTTTAGTAAAAAAAATATTGTCAAGCTATGCTATCAAAATGTTTATTAGCTTGTCTGCTATTTAAGCCATTTAGGAAAACTAACCTGAAGTCAGAAAGAAACCCAAAACACACTCAAGGCTTATGCTGTCACATTAGCATTAGGTGACATGGGAAAGTTTATTTCTATGATGCATTCTTTAAAAAAAAAAGGCACAAAATTATGTTAGGCAGCAGACAGTGTGGAGTTCTGCCAAAACCCCCACAATGCTGTAAAATAAGCAAAGAAAACCCTCAGGAAGCCACAGTAGAGAAAACCCCTCCCTCTTATCTTCCTCTTCAGGCTTTCACCTGCAGCCTGGTTGCTCTTGCACAGAATTCAGTGGAAAAACTCAGCAAATGCCTCCAGTCAAAGTGGAATTAGGCTGCTAACACTGAGGACCTGGGGGCCATCACTTACAGATACAATTATCACTCCAACTGGGTCCATATGGTCTTGCTTTGTTACAATTCTGCACTTAAGGAAGTTGTCTGCATTGTTACAGGGTGCTTATAAAGAGATTTTTTTTTAAATGGTGTCACAGGTAATACAATGTGTAAGTCAGAACTATAATCTTTATCCTGAACCAAGAGAAAAATCTATAAAAGCAGCTGCACAAAACCCACGTAAGAAAAAGATTTTATTTTCTTGAGAGTTCTGTTATTCTTTGCTGTGTTGGCTGGATTTTAATCTTGGCACACAGGCAAAACACTGGCCACAGCTACATTACTCACAATTTCATTTTTCTTGTTGCATCACCAACACGAGCTTTTATAGCCTGAATCATACCCCTGAACTCTTTCTAAAAAGCCCTCATAACTTTAAAAAAAA
>VZUA01099271.1:0-12521 GCA_013401035.1 Horornis vulcanius | reverse complement strand
TTTTTTCCCAAATAGTTATTTTTCTAAAAATAATTTCCCCATATTAACTTAGTTTAAAAAAAGTTAAAGCCCACAACACCAACTAACTCAGGATAGTCTTAAATTTCCTTGTCTAAACAGGAAAGTTGAAGGACTACATTAGCCAAGTATCTGCTGATCTCAATGACAAGAGAAATAGCAGATTTGCATTAGCCAGCAAAATAGCAATGCTGTTGGCCAAAAGGAGAACTTCCCACAAGTATTTATGGGTGCTCTAAGGGCAAGTGTTCAAACAGACAGCTGTGGAATGAAAAAGCAGTACAGGATGATCCCACATTACTCTCTCTGCCTCTGTAATGCTCGTGGCTCAGCCCTCCTAAATTGTACCTTTCCCCTGGACATTTTGCTTTCCCTGAGCTGCAGACTAAGTGCACTTGGCTGTGATGTTCACAAGCAACACCACTATAAAACCTGCAGATTCTCACCCTCAGCCCAGAATCCCCAGCCCTCAGCTCCCAGATCCTGTTCCCCACCTCTCCCTATCCCAGCTCCCCCCTGTGCTGTGGGATTCAGCACCCCCAGACCCCAGGGATGTTGTTGGCAGCTGTGGCAGGACTGGTCCTCACCCAGCACATCCCAAACCTGCCCTCTTCCCACTGCTGCTCCCCTGGATTTACTCCCCACCACCACCCCAAACCCAAGGTTTCCTCTCATTTCCTGGGAGAAATGACTCTGGAACACAACAAACCCCGTTCCTGTGGAATGTGTTACCATCCCTAACGACAGCTCTTTTTCACTTGGCTGTCACAGCCCTAAAATAAAACCTTTCCCTCTCTCCCTGCTTTCCCTCTCCCACAAATCACTGCCTTTATTCCGAACTGGAATGAAATTTAAAATTAAGGAAAAAAAAAAATAAAAAATAAAGGACTAAACGTGTTCCCCTCTCCCTTTGCTCGGAGCCAGGCAGGTTGGAGCCAGGTTTCAATTATCCCTGCTGTGCTCAGGCACGTTGTCAGCTGTAAATTTTAGGGGAAATAAAGCTGATAGATAAACCTGTCAGGTTTTTTCAGGGGTGGAGATGGCTGCTCTCAGATTTATGGCCAATCTCCCCATCCCGGGGTTTTTGTGGAAGTGCTGCTGCTGAGGGCGGGGGGATCTCCCTTTTTTTGGAATCTCACAGGATTTAATTTGGGAAGAAGGGGAACTCCTTCTCTCTGAGCCCCTCCAGCATCGTTTTCATCACTGGGGACATTGCCCAGAATCCCCTGAATTCACCCCAAAGGAGCATCCACTCCCTTTGCCAGGAAGGGATGGCAGACTCGGCATCACCTCCAGCATCCAGGGAGCACAAAACCCACCCCGAATTGGGGGAAATGCGGGAGCTTTTGGTGCAGACGCCGTTGCCACGGCAACAGCTGAGAAACCCATCCAGCCCTGGAGGGAGGAACGCTGCAGCAAGACCGGCAGGCAGCAAAACGCTCCCAGGGATGCCAGATGGACAAAAATAGATGATTTTTTTTCCTGCAGGAATCCAGGGAGGAGGGAGGGTCACGGTCCCCTCAGCCCCACAGCAGGGCAGGGCGAACTGTGCCCACCCAGGGATGCTGAGGCTGAGTCAAGCGGAAAGATTCCCGGCTTTTCAAATCCTCATGGAAAGGCTGAGTGCTGCCTCCCCCAGGCACCACGGCGGCAGCCGAGCAGGCTGTGAAATGTCAAGAGCTCTCCCCAGGAAAATGATGGCTGGANTAATATAAATGACGAGTAATCTTAATCACCAGCTATTTCTCATATCTTTTTGTCTAAAGTACTTCTCCAAAAAATTGAAAAATGCTTAGTAGCTTCTTTGAACTTACAGAGGTAAAATAGAACAAATAACAAGAAAGCTATGCTTCAAGCCACTAAATAAATTAAAAAAAATAGCAATCAATAATAATTTTTTCCCAAATAGTTATTTTTCTAAAAATAATTTCCCCATATTAACTTAGTTTAAAAAAAGTTAAAGCCCACAACACCAACTAACTCAGGATAGTCTTAAATTTCCTTGTCTAAACAGGAAAGTTGAAGGACTACATTAGCCAAGTATCTGCTGATCTCAATGACAAGAGAAATAGCAGATTTGCATTAGCCAGCAAAATAGCAATGCTGTTGGCCAAAAGGAGAACTTCCCACAAGTATTTATGGGTGCTCTAAGGGCAAGTGTTCAAACAGACAGCTGTGGAATGAAAAAGCAGTACAGGATGATCCCACATTACTCTCTCTGCCTCTGTAATGCTCGTGGCTCAGCCCTCCTAAATTGTACCTTTCCCCTGGACATTTTGCTTTCCCTGAGCTGCAGACTAAGTGCACTTGGCTGTGATGTTCACAAGCAACACCACTATAAAACCTGCAGATTCTCACATCAATGCTGTATAAATGTCACTGTCTAAACCATAGACTATAAGTGACTAAAGATTTTCAGAGACAATCAGCATTTTGCTGAATTCAACAGCAACTGCGTAGTAACCGGTCTTCTCAACAAGTTACTCATGTTACCATACTTGTCTTGTAGCAATTATTTCCGAGTATTCCCAGTGCACGTTTTCCCACCATGTCAACCTGACACATGATCTGCAGCAATGGTTTTCACTTTAATATCTTGGCCAGTCATGGAGTGAATCAAATTGACAGCCCCTCTGATGATACCAAGCTTTAGAGGCAGCAGAACAGGTCCACTCCTGTCAATTTTTATCAGCTGAACTTCGAAAAATGGTGCCCCTGGTTAGAGGGATTATCTCCCTGAAAATAGGTATTAGGAGTAAAAATACAAGAGCAGCTCTAGTAGAAATAAGAACAGGCTGATGTGCAGGACTATCAACAAATTGCTTCCAAACCTGCCTGGGGCCAGCACAGCTTTGGAGAATCTGTAACACTTGGAGGGAGCTTTCATTCCATGGCTACTTACTTCTTGTGTTACCAAGAGCAGGTTGAATGTGCACAAAGCATAATTCTGAACAAACTGTCTGCTCTACTCCCTGTTATCGCCCATTGAAAGCTATCGTGGACACCTGAAATGCATGTGAAGAGCCTGGAGGGGGGCAGTGACCTCGAGGCTGTGCCAAGCACCAGCCACCAACACCAACCCCAGGACAGGCAGAGGGATCAGAGCTGTGCTCTCCTGGCAATTACAGATACTGCACCAGAACTGGTTGTCTCTCAGGAAGAGGGGGGAAAAAAAAAGTGTTGTTTGATTTTTAGCTTGGGATTATTTTTTTAAGAATTAATCAGCTTGATTGCCCAGCAGTAAGGAAAATCCCTCCTAAGGATGTGAGCGAGACTCTGCTGGGGAAGATCAGAGTTCAAAATCTCTTTCCCAAAAATGGCAATAAATGGATGTCCAAGGTAAAGCAAGAACAGGGTAAAGAGATAAAATATTTCCTCCCTAACATTCACACAGCTTTCAAACATTTTCAGCTGAGTGGATTTCCTGAGCTTGATGTGGTTTGTCTAATCAGCAACCCCCCTTTCCCTCCCAGCAATGGATCCCTCCTCCAAATGTTTGTCCAGACTCCTCTGGAATTTGTACAGACAATTTGCAGCTGTCACATGCTTTGGCAAGGAATTGCCCAGGTATATGACCTGATGCACAAAGAATTGAATCTTTTTTGTTCTGATGCATGTAAGTAGAAATACATAATGCAGAAAGACTGTATCAATGATTTTTCCTTTCTATCTTTTTTTCCCTGTAGTAAAAGCCAAAGATAAATTCAGTGCAGTTCGACCAGAAGACCCCCCACAAAATATCATATCTCATTCCAGCTGCCTCAGCAATCACATTGCCCCCTACCTCTCAATCCCTCTTTGCCCTCAAGGTTTTCCTCACTCTGCCTTTGGGATTTGACGTTATCAGGCTTGAAGAAATTTTGTTTCATGCATCTCTCATCTGAGAAGGACAATCCATCTCTGCACAACAGAAGTCTATTCATGAATTTATTATGTTCCTTATGCATTCTCATACTGTATCTCCTAAATCTTTCAACTGGCTCCCCTGATGTCTACTTGCTCCTACCCATCAGGTGAGCACCTTCTCCTTTTTGGCCTGGCAGACCACTCAGCAACATTTATATCAGGAAGTACTGCAGGCAGTGCCACTTCTTCCATCTCATAAGGAGTCCAGCCTCCTTCTGTGTTCAGAGAGGACAGCTTTCCCTAAGATCCTTCTGCTAAGATGGCTGGGAAGTTTCAGATTTATGGCCTGTGATTGAAAAGCTCTCTCTGCACATTGTAGTTCCTGACAGGACCATTACAAATTCCAGGGAAGGACATGGACTTGCTGGAGCAAGTCTAAAGAAGGGCCACAAAGATGATAAATGGCTGGAGTGTTCAAGGGTAAGGCTGGATAGGGCTTGGATCAACCTGGTCTAGTAGAAAGTGTCCCTGCCTGTGGCAGAGGTGAGTGGGACTAGATGATCTTTAAGGTCCCTTCCAACCTAAACCATTGTATGGTTCTATGATCTGTATAGGCCTGAAGGGCCATACACATACAGTAAACCCCAGCTGCTTTTTGGAAACAGAACACATGCACAGAAACCATGACACACTCAGGAAATGGTCTGGGCTTCCAGCTGGCAAAAAATATGAAGTCACTATATCCACAGACTGCACTGAACAAGAAACAGGAATTATGGCAGCTATCAACTGCTTCAAGAGATCCTTTCCCGCTCTTTTGCGAGGGCCAATGTTTATCAGCAGCTGCACACAAGGAGTCAAACACCAGCTTTCAAAAAGACATACTTCATTAGGAGATGAGGTCTGTCCAGAGACAAATGACAAAGAGCCACATTGCTCCTCTTTAGCTTCAGCTAGCGTGGGAATGAAGCTCAGACATGTGAAAACTTCCTCCATAGCAATGTCCTGTAGCTGTCAAAGAACTGGCATGTGAACAAGTCAGGCACAGGAAAAAGAGAAGTGCTACTACAACCCTGGCCAACTGAGCAACTTCAGAATCTCAATCTGACAACACAAAAGTAGGTGACCATAGAGACACTCTCACTTTCTGTACAGCTTTGACTTGGACATTCGCATGTTGTCTTTATGGACCTGCAGGAAATACAGGAATATATATGCTTTGATCCAGCAATAAATGACTTAAAACCCAGACTTGTGTGGGAAGTGTTGACAAATTACCCCTGATAGACACTGAAATCACTCAAACAATTAACTGAGATTAGATTAGCTGGTAGGTTTGGAAAAAGGCTACGAATAAGAAGAGTGCAGCTGCACATGTTTTTACTCAATTAGATGACAGTAGGACATGTATTACTTCAAACATCAAGGCTACACTAAATCAGATAAGCAATCCCATCTAAAACAAAAACCAGCAACATACTCCCCACAAATGTAAAATAACTTGGTGCCATGCCATAGTGGAATAAACCGACCAGAGACAGTTTCTTCCCAACCCCAATCAGCTTCAAAATCAATACGTTAAAGAGCAAGAATTCACATTCTTACTTTTTAAAAAACCTACTGTAACTATAGAAGTTCCATTGCTTCTATATTAGTATTAGTTTATGTTACATCTCTCTTTCAGATCCTATCTCAGTCAAGTATGTAACATGAGACCAGTTTGAAACATGATCCATTTCCATTTAATTGAAAGCCAAGAAGGTTTAATATTAATGCAATTTACCACTTTTCTGACATTCATTAAATTGTACACACCTATGGTATCTCCTCTGCAAACTAAATGCATCACATTTTTGTCCCTACAAAATCTGTCCTTCCTAGACAGACATGCTATGATTTTATTTTGGAGTAGATCAGAAATCAGACCTGAAGTAGATTTGCAGACACACAGGTCTCTTCTCTACCACTACCTCTTCTCAGCATGGGCTAAGAGGAAGAGCACAGGACCAGCACCCGAGCACTTTGGGCTCCTCTAAAGGAATCTTTACAGAACTGGTGTGAAAGAGCTTCTGAAGGACCTGTAAAGGTGTGCCATGAAAAAACACGTTTTGAGAAGAGCCAGCTTAACGGTGGTAAAGACTGTTGGCTGAAGTAACCTAAAGGACCTCCAGTTTTAATTTGTGACATTTCTTCCACCCTCTCCTGTAAAGTCACATCACATCAGCTCAGAAAACATCACCAGGAAGGCATAACAAGAAAAATCATAAACACAGGATTCCACTGACAGTGGGACAGGCTCTCTGGTGACCTGGACTAGAGAGTTTACTTTATAAAACAGTATTTCAGAGACACATCTCTACAGTCTGCTTGGAACTCATCTGAGATTAGTCATTGAAGCTCAGCACTGAAGCAAGTAAAAAGAGAACAGAGAGAACAAAACAACTATAAATGACGGGGGGAAAACAGATACAAGGCAGTATAAAGAAAGCACAATGAATTGTCATAAGTGATGGAACAAGTCACAGCAAAGAAAAAAAGGACACTGAATTGTGAGATCTTAGCCACTACCTATATAGCAAAACTCCAAATACATTCACACTGCATCACATTGAATCACAGGAGTTGTGCTGATCTCTGTCATGCCATGGGTCACCTAGATGTTTCAAGGTCTGTTTTTGGCATTCCTTATAAAGTGTTTTCCTGGCAGAGCATATTTATTATGTTGTGGTTTTTCAAGTCTATTGGCAAGTTTAGGTAATATATTTGTTTCTTTTGTTCCTGCAGCTGAAAGTCTGATTTTAATGAGAGATTGACCATTTTGGTTAGCAGCTCAATCTTTACATTCTTAAGCCTCTTTAAAATTCCTGGATATATACCGCCTAGAATGAGTGATTTAGCACTGATTAGTTTAGTGGTGTGAGAGAGACCAGAGACACTGCCCAGAGATATTCTACTGTTCTAAAGTTAGTTCCTCAGCATATGAGGCTTGAAAGTCGAAAAATAGGAGAGAGGCTTTACAAATTGCAATAGGAAGGAGAACTAAAGCTTCAATCAGATACACTCTATCTTCCACCTCCTTCCTGTCTGTACAAATGAAAACAAAATGCCTCTAACTTACAAAAAATACTTGCTACTATGGGCAGAAGCATGACGAAGAATCCACCCTCCAAGCAGGTTTAGTGACAGCTTCCATAGTAGTCTACAACTTGATCAATGGGGTTCTTTTTAAATTATTAGCAAGAGTGTAATTAAGGAAACTGAAGGAAGAAAGATAACTCAAAAGATGAATAAGGCCTTTATTCAAAGTATCAGAGATGGGGCACAGGCTGTATGACAAGCAAAGATAAGGGTCCTCGTGGGCAAGATGAACATGAGCCAGGGTTGCACCCTTGCGGCAAAGGCAGCCAACAATCCCCAGGGTGGGGGGATCCTTCCCCTGGCTCAGCACCAGGGGGGCTCTGTTGCAAGGCTGGGGCACTGCTGGGCTTCCCTCTACAGAGAGACACATTGGAACAAGTCCAGCGAGCTAAGATGATTAAAGGATTGGGGCATCTGCCACGAGGGGAGGCTGAGAGAGCTGGGATTGTTCAGCCTTGAGCAGAGAAGGCTCAGGGGGCTCTGATCAGTGTGCATAAACACCTGACAGGAGCAGTCAAGCAGACAGACAGACTCTTCTCAGGAGTGCACAACACACAGGGCAATGGGGAAAAACCTGAAATGCAAGAAATTCCATTGGAAATAATAATACTGCTAGGGTGGTCAAACACAGGAACAGGCTGCGCAGAGAGGTTGTTCAAACACAACTGAGCATAGACCTGAGCAATCTGTTGCAGCTGACCCCACTTTGAGCAGGGGTTTGGATTAGATCATCTCCAGAGGTCCCTGCCCACCCCACCTAGTCAGTGATGCTGTGATCCTTCTCCCCATGAAGCAAGGAACAATAAAATTGCAAGAGCTCAATTCTATCCAGGTCAATTCTCAGAAACAAGGGTCAGCTAAAACCCCATTTTATACAAGTGCTGTAATTCCTGCTGACCTCAATCAGCCTAATCAAGTGGAAAGACTACAAAATGAAAAAAAAGGCTTTAATTTGATCATTACTCGAAGCTATTCCATTGACCTTATGCTTAGCCATGAAGAGCTCATGAAAACTGGATTAATGCATAAAAATAGAGGATTTCATCCTCTGGAAATCACAGTTGAAATTCAACATTCAACAAAATTGGAAACCTGTAGCTTTAATGTCATCCCATTGCTAATGGGCATATTTACCTGTCACAAAACAGCCAAGGATAATTTGACGAATCAAGGTGTTCGCCATTTAGTCAAAGCTCTCCTATGTATACAAACACCCAACACCATTCCACACCTTCACAGTTTAAGTGGAGAGGTAGGACACATAAATAAGTTAGCAACAGAGCTCTTTGACACAACTGCCTGTGTTGGGAGACTCGGGACTATGGTTCAGCCAGCGGTGCTGCTGCAGGCAAGGACAAAAGGAGAGTCACAGAGCAGAGATTAAAAGAACAAGAAAGCCCAGCATGCCCAGTGAGTGTGCTGGCATTGCTTAAAATATTAACTCATGTAGCAAAGGAAACAGATCGTAAAAGTGACAACTATATCTCCCTAATGTTTTGATTTTATTTTTTTAAGGTACTCTTCAGCACAGTCACCTAACTAACTACAGAACCATGAATTAACAAACTTATACAGCTAACAATCAAAAATAGGAAAGATACTTCACTTTTGTGATTGAGTCAAATTAATAATTCAACAATCCCTGTATTGGTCAAGACTCCCCAATGACCTTATCAAATGTAGCAGTTGGCAGAGAGGTCAGAAATTTGAAAATTATGTGCCCAGATATGTGATCTGATTTCATAATTTATACCCATGAACCATCTTGGCCACTACAAAGCAGAACATTACTTGAATATGAACACACCACAGGAGCAATAGGGACTTCAGTTTATCTGATCTGAGGCTTCTTTTCTACATCATTTCAGCATCAACTCAGCTGATCTGACAAAAGGTACTAATCAAGAGACTGGAAAACAGAAAGTGCAGTCAGCACTTGGGTTATGCGGGCAGCTAGATGGCAGGTTTTATTCTCCACAAGTATTATCAAAGCCTGAGTCCAAAAAGCACTTAGAGGCATGAAAGAGTCTGTGAACACACAAAGAGTGGGTAGCTCACTCAGGACTATAACAATCCCAGACAGAATCCTTCTGATGAGGCCAAGGTTCCTGACAATACAAACACCACAATTCAGTGATTTAGGAAAGGCTGGCAAACCCATGAATTACTCCTGCTTTTGTAATCCATGCCCTTCCTCCAGAAATTTGTCCCTCTTGCTTCCCAGCAGCCATCCTAGAGTGGGCTCTGTTATCTCCTCCTGGAAGCACCTAATACTCCTTAGCCCTCACTTCACTTTCTTTCCCTATCCAAGAGAGAGAGGAAGCTGAACTTAATCCTTTGCCTGCTTGCAAAGTAGGAACCAAGTAAATTTACTCCTAAACCATCTATAACTTGGACTATTTTCTCTTGAACAATACTATGCCAAGAGTGACTCAGAAATTATTTCGAGATAAGTTTTATCAAACTGTTCATAACCATTACCCCATTACAAGAGATGGTCAGCATGAAAAATGCCTTTCCATCACTGTGTGAAATTTTGTGCTTTAGCAGCTTTCAGTCATAGAGGTCAACATTTTCAAAATAGGCTACTCAGAGTTCAGTTTTCTAAGGCAATTTAAGTAAAATAAGTCTATAAAACTTTGGCCTAGATTTCTGAGGTATTGAATGCATTCAGCTCTCATAGCTCTGTAGCATATATAGCTAAAAAAAAGAGACTAGGTTCATAAAACATGGATATAGACTAAACTTTGGAAATGTTGATTTAAAGTCAAGGATCTGAAACTGATCACAAAAGACACCAGAGTCAGCTTGTGAAAATATTTTCTATGCATTTTTTCTTAGCACATTTATGCCACAGCAGTATAAAGCATCATGCACACAGCAAAGATTTATTGAGTTATACCTTCATTGGGCACATTCTTCTCTCTCTTTTAAAATAAATTTTAAAAACCAACATTAATATTACACTGCAGTGGGGGATACATGCCCACAAACAGCACCTTTTTGAAGCACAATCCATAATGGATGTGCTTTTAATAAGCACCTTAGACACTGCAGAAATGTCACCAAAAGTACTAATGGACTACTGAATGTCTGCTATGAAATACATTGACTGCTTCCACAGAGCTCTGCTAATGCTTATTTTCCTACATAATTCCTAGTGCTTGCAGGGGTGTGACACACACTCTGACTATTGCTCTGGTACTTCAGCTGGCTTCCTTCCTCCTGTAAGTACATTTTACAGCACTTGCAGGAGATGTGTGCTTTAGGAAAAAATGAAATCTATACTTTTCCATGGCACAGGTCCCAGCAAGCAGAGCTCTTACACTTGTAATTGAATTATTCTACCTTCCCCTTCACTCTTCCAGATAAAGCACAGACATAACTACTGGGCTTTTTTTTTATTATCTCCTCACTGTAGGAAAACCAAGACAGTAAATTCAGAGTTGCATCACCTCAACTCAGATGGTACAAGCACTACAGAAAACATTGACATACCACATTAAATTAGCACCTTACAAGAATTCCCATTATTGGTCTTTTCTTATCCACTTAGTTCAAGGATTAGAACACTACCCTGAACCAACACAGGCAAGAAGAAAATCTCTTCACTTTCTCTCTGGTCAAGAGGTTTTGCCAGTTGTCTGCAAATTGAAATGCAAGAAAGGTAAGGGGTTCTCTTTCCTTCTCATCAATGTAATTCAGAACATCTGGAAATGAAAATTGTAAGAAGAAATAGCAAAGGCAGCTAAGGATTCAACATTTACAAATTTCCCATGAGGCAGAACAGTAACTTTTATAGCCTCTATTATATTAGTACCATGGTTGCTTTACAATGATTTCTATCACTGTTACACACTTCTATTACTTGTTAATAAAATGTGATTTTACTCTTCTTCAATGCCAAGACTTGTCCTTCAGGATGCTCTCAATACATTAGACTCCACCTCCCTCTGATTAATGAGCACAACTGAGAAATACAACATAAAGCCCAATGGATACTCCAACCTACCTCATAGTCAGAGACTTCCTGGCACATCCACACTATGTAACACAGAGTTGTGCTGCTGAGACAAGCTGGCATGCACAGACACACTGAGGTACGAGCCTGGTCCCAAAAGCAGGAGAGCCATGTCAGAGAGAATAAAGCTATCCACAAGGCTTATGAGCTCTGGCACAAGAGCCACAGATGAGCTTCTTCTCCTTCCAAAGGCAGGTCCATGCCCACCATTTCATGCTTATTGTATGCATCCCATAACATGCTGCTCAAACTTATCACATTCAAACTCACAGGGTACTACGTGGCAACATCTGGCAGACAAACAATATGCAATTCAAATCTAGTTTCTTTTTCCTTCAGTCGGACAGATGAGCTCTCTTCTGCCTTATCTTGTTTTTCCCCTAGTCTCAGGTACCCACATACAAGGATTACATAATTCTGAACGTTTTACAGGAAAGCATCGTCTAATAATTTATGTTTGCAATTAAACCCACTATAGGCTTGCAAACAGCTTGTGTGAGCTGTCAGAATGTTCCCAGATTTCCTCAGAAAGACAAAAAGGTTTTATGTTTAACTCAGCTAACAGTAAGTGGTTGGCAGTAAATGTCCACGGAGTCCTGCAGAGGCCAATAAGCCTGAATTTAATAGAGTGGAAAAGAGGGAGTTAGTGAAGGGCAGCAGATCTTGTCACTGAAAGTATGACAAATGAGAAGGATGAACTTAATAGCAGTTTTACGAGAGACTAAAAGAAGCGATACAAGTGTAAACAAGAGGAGAAAGCAGCACATTACTGTAATAATACTAAAAAGAGAAAGCCCTAGCTCAGGGTTCAGCTATGTGAAAAGGAGGCAGCTTGCTGGTTTTTTGTAGATCAGTTTTGGAGCAGAATCCCATGGGTTATGTCTCTACATGGCTATACTATTTGGGTTACATTTAGCAATCCAATCTTGTTATTTAGCAATAGAGACTTGCTGATTCATACAAGCTAACCCTGAACACAAAGTGTTTGGATTCTCTTTTCCTGTTAAAGTCTTTGTTATTTACTGCCTGCAAGATTGCACTGAAGTTCCAGCCAAAACTCATTTCTGCTGTTTCCAATATACATTCCAAATACAAAAAACATGGCATCACATCAAATGTTAAAGTAAGATCATTATCATCCAGCTGCCAAATAGTTCCTTACAGGTTCAGAGGCAGATAGTTACAGAAATCATGAACAGTGGCTCAGCGGAATGAGCTGACAAGTGTTTTCATACTTGCAGTACCATGCTGCAGTATCACAGCATACTGGGAGACATGGTGGTCTAGAGAATAGATTTTACCATGGAAGGAAAAGGATAGATAAGGCAGTGGCTCATAATCCCTGAGCAACCCAAAGAGCCCAGTGTGCAAAACTGAAAAAACAGGCAGAAAGACTCTGCACAGAAAGGGCAGAATAATCTTTTGCCAGCAGAATAACCCAGTAGCCTCCAGGAATGTTACTCACAATGTTAATCACTGCAGAGTCAAGGATGAAAGC
>VZUA01099269.1:6245-36634 GCA_013401035.1 Horornis vulcanius | reverse complement strand
CATTTCTATATATTGAAAAATAACCAAGGTTTAATTCCTACTCCATAAATTTATTGATATAAATAGAACTTCTAAATGTTGAGATTCAGTAAAAATATTTTATGGATTGTAAGCACATTAAAGTAATTTACTCTCGTGTACTGACATCATCTCAAAGACCTCACAAATTAAAAATAAGAAAATATAAAAATTCGAGAACATCACAATAAAATAAGTACTCTTTTTACATAAAATACTCTAGCACAGAGAAGGTGAGACTAAATCTCCACAGAAAAACATTTTCCTATGGAAAAATCAAATGTGAGGATTTTTTTCAATCTTCTCAATCCAATTTTTCCATTTTGTTTAGTTAATTTACCATAATTTAGTCAGTGTGTTCCAGTCTATTCAGCCTTCACCACGTCTCCGTGCTTCATTTGCTAACTGCATCTACACTTCCTAAGTCAATTTTAGTCCCTTTTTCAACGGCAATAAAGATCAAAAGGAAATGACTTAGACTAGGATTAGCAAGTCTCTCTACACCTGAACTGCAAAATATTTAGTATTTTTCCCTTTTTTACTTTTATTTTCAATCACTGTCCCCCTTATCAGAAATTGAAGAAAAAAACCCCTGTAAATTACACTGCTAAAAATCCAGGCACAGTCCAAAAGCATCTATTATTGATCTGATTTCTTACGTCTAACTGACAGTTATCTAATAAGAATGTATACAATTTTAAAGTCATGAATTTAAGCTGACAGTACCTGTGGAGGTCATCTGGTCCCTCTCCCCACTTAGAGCATGGTATGGTTAAAGTCAGGTTAGGCAGCTCTGAAATTGTTCAGTCAAGTTTTGAGTCAAAGATGATGTTTCAACAAACCCTCCAGGCAACCTGTTCCAGTATCTCACAATCCACACTGTGAAGTTTTCTGTTTTCCCCTCACAGGAAATTACAACTTCCCTGTTTTCTCTTATACTTCTAATGCACAGATCTAAGAGGAGCATAGCTCCATCTTCTCCACAAGCACCCACTTGATAGTTTACAGCAGTAGCTATTATCTCCTTAGTTTTCTTCAGTCTGAACAAACACAGGAAGTATTTATAATGCTTTACATTGAAAAGGAAAATGGAGTGCACAAGTACGGAGTCAAACACAAGCAATTGCAGCTGACAGATTCAACTGTTCCAGGAGATGCGATTACAATCCTTCTCAAGAACTCCATCATGTTTTGCCATTCCTGTAGAACTGTTGGAGAAGTACAGGTGTAATTGTTTCCTAGGCTATTTCAAACAGGAAATCAGTTGATAAAATTGCTAAAGCCTTTACATAAAGATTGTTTGCTTCACAAATCAAATTACTAGAAACAGGTGGAAGACTATTTGTAAAGTAAGTCTTCTGCTGACTTTGCTTGACTTCCTGTACATGAGAATGGACCATTCTTGACCTAGACAGTGCTCCTTGAAAACAACCTTGAAAATCAAAGGCAAGGTCTGTATGGATATGCAGGGAACTCCTGAATAAATCCAAGATTCATAGGAAACATAAAGAAGGTTGTTCAGACACAGCAAACTTGGAAAAATACAGATATATTAAAGCCTAGAGGGATATGCTTAGGAATGCCAAAATCCACCTAAAGTTGAATCTGCAATGGGATGTGAAGAGCAACAGAAAAAGATTTCTGAAGCACATTACCTGCAAAAGAAGGACTAGGCAAAAAGTGGGCTCACTGCTAATGAGGCAGTGATCTGGTGACTAGGAGAGAGAAAAAGCCTTCTCACTGCTTTTTTTCACCTCAGTCTTCACAGGAAGAACCTGCCCTTGGGAATTCCAGGTCTCTGAGATCAGTGACATTTCCATGAACACTTGAGAACTTAAAATTCTCAAAATATACTAGAAGTATTTCCCATATACCCCAAAGACAATTCCCTTTTCCACAATATATTCTAAACTGAAAGCTAAAAAACTAATAACATGGGAGAAAAATCATAATTTCTGAACCCAGAACATATGCTGAATTTTTGAATATGAAATGCTTTCTTGACTTCATATCCTTAAAAAAAGCTCCTATTATCATAAAACAAGTTTTGAGGACAAAGAAAATGTAAAAAATATATTTGGCAACATATTTATTTAATCACCAATTTCAAAACACAATTGAACTTTGAAAGAAATTAAAGAGAAGCCAAACATTTTTCATTAAAAATACTGTAGACTCCAATGAGGAGAAAATCTTTTTTCCAAATACTTTCTGTCCTTATCTGTAAGGATAACGTGAACTATTTGGAAAACCGACTGTTATAAAATTCTTCCACTCACTGTCAGGCTTGTGTTAATCTTCCAGAAGGGTATTTGTATTTATCTGGACAAGTTCCTACTACCTTGGTTGTAGACATATTTTCTTTAACTACCACTAATTGATTTTTGTTCCCATACAGAAATGATATCCCATTGTTTTTCCTGCATTTTGCAAAAGCCATGGTTGACTAAAATAAATGTAAATTCTATGCACAGTTCCAGGACAGCCCACAGAACCTGATGCTGAAATGTGCATCTCTATCTCAAGTTCAGTAACTTTTAAAAAATAAAGATGTGGGCAGGACTTCGAGGCCTTACCGTAACAAAACCACTGCAGCAGTATGCAGGGAGTTGGGGTCCAGCTGTACAATGAACTGCCTTAATTCCCGAGGAGCTTTCTCTCCTTTTCTACAGTCACAAGGGCTTCCTGGGGGACTCTCTTGCACATGGACTCACCCACTCAGTCTGCAGTACAAATTCCAACTGGTGATGGCAGAGTAAGAGCCAAATCCAGACCTATCCACATAGCCACCAAGGGGCAGCATGTTCAGATACTCCCTTAAAAGTGCTTACGTAAATTCTTTACAAAAGCATCAGAATGTTTACCAGGCATGACCTTGGGGGCAACATTTACAGAAATACAAAAGGCAGGTCCACATTTCACAAAACACAGGTTTTACTCAAGTGATGCCCTGTAAAACAGAAAACTGGCACAAATTTTTCAGCACATAGGCATAAATTGTATTACAAAAAACAGAAGAAAACAAAAGTGTCACTGAAAAACTCTCCTTGGACTACTATTTATTTTTGCTCAAATTATCAAACTATTGAATACTTCTTTTATTTTCTTATATTGGCTGGAATATTCAAAAATCTATAGAAGAGTCTGGCCACATGTAAATTAAATACAATCTCTCAATAAATTTAGTATCTCAGACTTACAAATTAATCAAAAGGCTAAAGTTTTATTGGAACCATTCTTGACCCATAAAAAGAGATTTGTAACAACTTTTGTTGGGAGAGAATGATATGAAGTATCTCTTTGGGTTTTGAGAAATTTTTTTTTCCAAGTCAGAAAATTTTTTGAGAACTGTAACTTTAAATTTTAGATGCCTGTCTTCCAACACCAGGACATCACAGCTTGAGTGACCTCTGCACTTCTCAAATAAATTACAAAACTAGTTTGTTTGCAGAAGATCATTTCAGCATATGCTTCAGACTAACTAGTCTTCTTACATTAGGACAATAATAAAAGTGACATCTGGGAAAAAACACTCACTCCCCCATAATAAGGCCAGAAAAAAACAATCAAAGTAAAAGAACACTTAACAATCATTAGCACAAAATTAATTAAGAGTGTGTATCAGGACTGGGATTTTTTTTTTTTTAACTGAAAGAAACTGTCCACATTAAATTGCCTAGATGACATTTACATCTTTGCCATTGTGTACCAGTTTCTACTCCACAGAAGTTGTAGAACAGAATCATAATCCCTCAGAGTGCTTCACTGTCTGTTCAGTCAATACCTAGGCAACTTCTGTTAAAGAACAATGCTTAATATGTAAAACCTGGAACCAGATTCTCACATATTTCTGTTCTGCCATTCAGTGTATGTTAACCTACAAGGCTTTTATGGACAGCTGAGACACAAGCAGAGCATGACTTCAGGCATGGCTGTAAGAGAAAGTTTTACATGCAATGGGGGAAAAGACAAGCTGTGTGCAATCTACTGCAGAACTTGTATACAAATTATGCTAGTTCTGATAGATTGTATAAAAAGGGGTGGAAATGAATAGACACATCTTCCAAATTTAAGGAATATACACTAAGATGCAATATTTTAATTATTTCACTTTCCTAATATGCATTCTGGTGAAATGGCAAGTTTGCCAAAGTTCAGTTTGCATTTCTCAGATAATAAAGGTTTAACATCTCCTGCTTGTCCCATACTAAGATCAGCCACTACAAGGTATTAGAAATATAAATATCCTGAGTAACTTAAAATTCCTAAAGATATCTCTTATTTTTTTCATGAGGCAGGAATGCAGCTAGGGCTATTTCAATTTAAACCGAGAGTTAAATCACAATGGCCATTCTTCTAAATTCCTATTCTTGAAACTAAAAATTTCTAGAAACCCTAGCTAGAAATAATGACAAGCTTGAGACTAATTTCCTCAAGTAAACATAATGTAAATATTGCGAGCTTTCTCATGCTGAGCATTCATAAGCAATTTTGTTTTATAGTAACAGATCCTATCAAATATGACCTGTGCAAGTTTCTGGCAAACCTCTGCCACATGCTGATATCTAAAATTAGAAGCAGAATAAGTACTTTACTGTACATTCAACTGATACATAAAGGAAAAAAGCACACTTTTTCATATACAGTTTCAAAATAATGTACTTTTTTTAAATCTTACAAATATTTTACAAACAGAAACATTAACTGTATGTTAACAGTACCATGAGAAACTACCTTAAGATTACCAGACTGAAGTGGAAAAGATGTATTCACGATGTCTAATAATAGTACAAAATATAAGAAAGTAATTAACAGATCAAGAAAGCAGGAGGTGGAAATAAAGGGAAGAGAATGCACTGACAATTTCATACAATTTTAGTGTAAGTAAAGGGAAGCCTAATTACAGTATATTGAATGTTATTTATACTTAGTTTCTGCTATAGCCTTCTGCTTTTTGATTTTGGGAAGAAAAATAACAAAAAAGCTGCCTATACTGTCTATACTGAGTAAACAAGACCACACACAGGCACTCCTGCTTCTCAATCAAATAATGAAAGTCTTCAGGAAAAATACAAAGCCATCAAACGTGATAAAAATCTAATCCCACAAGGGACCACTAATACAAGTCTTCAGAAAATGAGTATTTTTATTACCTGTTCAAGACAGTCTTGTGGCTTGAAATCATTCCAGTAAAACAATTTTAAAAAAATGCTGTATGAATAAGACAGTTCTTTCAAGTGGGGCAATCTATTTGCTTTTACTTTCAGTAGCACAATGTTCATTTTGAGTATGCCATTGTCATACTCTTGTCATTACCAAAAAAACTTAAGTGTGAATAAAATTTCGTCCTGAATTCTTGTCAGGTATAACATACATTTTACTACAGAATTTTTCTTTGTATTCTTTTTGTGCCTGATAAAATTATTTTTTCAGGTTCACTAAGGCAGCAAATGTCTTTTAATACTTCAGTGCTTGCATTGAAGAAGCTGTGTCCTCCCAAAGGAAGAAAGGTTTTTAAATTTTATTTTTCTTCAATTTATTAGTAATCAATCTACTTGGGAAGTGGATAACACTAAAACAATGTATGGAAAAACTTCATCAGCTGAAGAGGAGACATCAACAAATTTGAAGACTCCCTGATGCAGATCTCTGCTCCAATATTCTGAATAGCACAATGCCAATCTACACTCATAGGTCCAAGAACAAGCAAGAACAGAAATTTATAAGCTTAGAGAAAAGAATTGTCTAAGTATAGAAATACTGTAAATGCTACTATAAAATAAAGAGAAATAAGATTTTCTAACTCATAGAATCAGAGAAAATTTTGTTTGGGAAGGAAACTTGAAGTTCATCTACTTTCAATGCTAGACCAGGTTGCTCAGAGCCCCATCCAACCCAGCCTTGAACTCTTCCAAAAAAAGGGTATCCACAACTTCTCCGTTATGAGAACAACCTGTTTAAGTGCCTCGCAACTCTCACAACTAAGTTTTCCAAATATATGATGAAAACCTTTCCGTTTGGAGCCATTCCCCATGTCCTGTTGCCCTTCTGAAAAGTCTCTATTCATCTTTCTTGTAAGCTCCTTTCTGGTACTGGAAGGTTACAATTAGGCCATCCCAAAGCCTTCTCTTCTCCAGGCTGCCTCATAGCAGAGCTGCTACATCCCTGTGCTAACCTGGTGGCCTCCTCTGGACATGCTCCATCAGGTCCATGTCTTTTCTGTGCTGGGACCCCAGAGCTGGATACAGCACTGCAGGTGGGGTCTCAGCAGAGCAGAGCAGAGCAAAGCAGAGCAGAGCAGAGCAGAGCAGAGCAGAGGGGCAGAATCCCTCCCCTACCCTGCTGGCCAGGTTGCTTTGGATGCAGCCCAGGACATATTTGGCTTGCTTTCTCTCATCAGGGTCAGGTCCAGCCTCTCATCCCCCAGCATCCCCAAGCCCTTCTGGGCCAGGCTGCTCCCCATCTGTTCATCCCCCAGCCTATGTTGACACCAGGGGTTGCCCCGACCCAGATGCAGCACCTTACACTTGGTCTTGATAAATGAGATTTTCATGGGCCCACTTTTCCAGTTTGTCTAGGTCTTTATGGATGGCATTCTGTCCTTCAGGTTTGTCAACTGCACCACTCAGCTTGGTGTCAACAGCAAATTTGCTGGGGGTGCATTTCCATCCCTTCATCTATGTCATTAATGAAGATATCCTAAGCTTTTTGCTTTGACCCTCCTGCTATTAAAGAGGACCACAAAATTGATATTCAAAGTTGGGGTGTGTAGAGACAGTGGGAAGGCACCAACTGGTAATATAAATGGAAAAATATTTCAGAAAATAATCCTGTAAAATACATCCAATATGACAAGTGCACACTAAACAAAAAACAAAACAAAACAAAACAAAAAAAACCAAAAAAAACCAAACAAACAAACATACAAACCAAAAAACCAACCAACTAAAAAGTTTGTCACCTTCAAAGAAGACATTTTGAAACAATTTTTGCAGTCAAATGCTTACACTAAAAACATTATGTGAAATAGAAATATGCAAGTCTACAATGGTAACTAATCAAGCCAGAGGAAAAAAAAGCTTGGATAGGAAGATAGAATATTCTTCACACTAAATTATAATCCATATCCACAAATTGCTTTCTTCATTAGGAATGCAAAGACTGGTTACTCTTCATTCATTGCCATGCTTTCAAAATAGTTGTTTTCTACAAATAACTTCTTAATTAAATACTTAAAATGCATTTTGGAATTAGCTTCTCCAGGATCTTATCTATATTTACTCTTGTTTCACAAAACAAAGTAACATAAATAAAAATCAGAGTAATGCAAAGTCAGATTTATTCCACAGCTCAGCACAGCAAATGCAAATTATATTCAGAGTATGTTAAAAAGACCTAAACAACAAGTGCCATAGGCTATTTGTCTTACCATTGCAAGTTCGCTCTGTAATTCTCTGCAGCTTTTTTCAGCATTCCTTAGTCTAGCAGAGAGGTCTATAATTACCTTCTTCTTTTCCTCAATCACTTCTTTCATTTGATTGTTTGAGGAGAAACACTCTCTTTCTAAGCTGGAAAGTTTCAACATTAGAACATTTTAATCAAAAATACTTATGTCAAGTATTCTACATATTTTTAAAAGACAATCTGGGTATCACATCATGTTAGCACATCATACGACTTATGAAGCTGTTTGCCTCATTTTTTTTTAAGAAACTTATATATTCCTTCTAAGAAAAACTTTCCCATTATGGTTATGTTCTTTTCCCTTATCAAGGCTTATGTTAGACTTCCAGGCATAAATTAATCATAAATTTGATCATTTGGATATGGATTCCAAATTACATGTAGTAAAAAGAAGTCATCATATTTTAATTAACACATTAGTTCTCTTCAGAAAGACATCACATCTTGCATCATCAACACTGATTTCAAGTACAAAGCCTGGTCCTTGATTTTCCATATACCTGACTATATTCTCACCCTGGTTCTGGCCAGAACACGGTTAATTTTTGCAGTAGCCAGGAGTGGGCATGGCTAGGACCTGGAGGTTATTCTATACCACCTCATGTCATTTTCTGGGGACAGGGGAAAGGCTTCCTTGTGGCTAATGTGGCAGGGGGACTGGGTATGGCTGGGGGTTTCCACAGTGTGCAATCACAGGTGAATCAATCACTTCTTTTTTCTTGTACACTCTGTCATTACTATTGTTGCAGTTACAGTTCATTGTTTTATTTCATTGTTGTGTCCAGTGAATTGTCCTTCTCTCAACCCATGATCTTTACTTTTTGTGACTCCAATTCTCCTCTCCAGCCTGTTACAGAAGGAGGAAGAAGAGGAGGGGGTATGATCAAGCAGCACATGGTTGGGAGTGTTTCCATAAGAACACTAAATTGGGGAATACCATTCTTAAACCACAACAATTCTACTCAGAATAGCATGATTTCAATAGCAGACAATTCAAAATTTCAAACAGTTCTTGTAGTACATCAGTCCCCCTGGTATTCAAGAAAACAAATATATAGAAAGTCTAGCATGGATAAAAAAGGTGAGTCATGAGAAAACTACAAGACCGAACAACACCAAATAGGAGACAAAGCCAGGGACAGGAAGCCAAGGAAAAATTTGGAAGGACTGCCTAAGTATATAGGGATAGAAAGGAGGTGACTCAGGTAAGATAGGTAGAATTAACATTCACAAAAGATGACAAAGATGAGATGGGATTTTACCACTGTTATGGTTAGGAAAGAAAACATTAACAGACTTCTACAGAAAATAGCTATTTTATCAACGGCAGAGAGGGAAGGTCAACATTACTCCCTGCCTTTTTGTCCTCCATCTTCCCTGACAGGGGATAAGGTCTGCTCCGAAGCCTCTATGGTCAGTAAAAGGCCACAAAAAGGAGAAAAACTGCTAACATTAGGTGAGGATTGAGTCTGAGATGAGCTGTGAGAACTCAACACATAGAATTGAACGTGTCAGCTCATCTACACTCAAAGGCTCTGATAAAGCTGGCCAATGTCAAAGTGACATTGCTCATTTTCATCATGAAAGGTCACAAAAATTGGGGGAGGCTCTTGGCAAATTAAGAAAGGCAAATGTCACACTTGTATTTGGCAAAAGTCAAAAGGAAAAGCCAAGGAACTATCAACCACTGAGATTCATTTCAGCCTTGGAAGGCTACAAAGCAAAGCCTTCTAGAACCATTTTCTGGGCTCATGAAAGAGACAAAGGTGATCAGGAACACTCAGGGAGGATTTACCAAAGCTTAACCATATCTGACCAAAGCAGATATATTCTGTGATAAAGTTATAAGGGCTGTGAGCAAAAGGGGGGCAAGTAGATCAAATATAACTTTTTTTTTTGCAAGGATTTTAGCACTTTCTCACACAGTATTTTTATAGCTATTACAACTTAAGTCTACATACATGAATTATAACTGATAAAAGCGGTTTGATAGTAAAGCCCAGATGGTAATAGCTGGAATGGCAGTAATACTGTAGAGCTCTGTATAAGATCTGTTGATCAGCTTCATCCATCATCTGGAATAAGCCAAGAGTGCAGTCTCATAATACCTGCAGTGAACAGTGAACTTGGTGTGGGTAGATCATGACACAATAAAATTGATAGACTCAACAGAAGAGCTGCCATTCTCTGGTCATGGAGGAAGAATACGCCAGAATGAACCTTCTGAGATTCAATAACACCATGTGCAAAGATCTAAATTTAGGAAGCAAGACCACCCTAAACTGATGTGGCTCATAACTGGCTGGGTAGAAGCTATGTTCAAGAAGAACTTGGTTATCAAGTTGGGGTGGGCTAAGGGAATGGTCACCACCATGGTCGGCAGCAGAAATACATATAAGAACTGAGGAAACCTGGTAGGTTCCAACTGGAGAAGAGATAACTCCATGGTGTATAACAGGCCTTCCAGTATCTAAAAGAAATTTATCAAGGAAATGCAGTTGATACTTCACAGCAGTGTTTGTCTACAAGACGAGTACTGAATCCAAAGACGTTCAGACAAGGAGAACCAACTTTATGGAACAGGTTACCAGAGAGGTTATGCCATCTCCATTCTCCACATTTTCAAGACCTAGCTGGATGAAACCCTGAAGAGCCTGATCTCAAAACTTATATTGGCTTGAGCCGCAGGTTGGACTACAGATCTCCTGCAATTCCTTTCAACCAGAACTATTCTTTGATGTAGCTCTCAGCAGTAGAAACATCCAGGTGTCACTCATCTCTTTGTTTCTTCTCCAAGCACTTCTGTCTCCCTAGAACTGAAAGTAGTGCAAAGGGCTCAAAGTTCTTCCAATTTTGAAGCTTTTGAATCAATATTGTCACTTCAGGACTTTTAATTCATTTATTGTATCTTTTTAGCTGAAGGACTACTTCAGCAGTCCTGCAAATTCCGAAGTGCTTCTGCAAAGGCTTGGCTGATTTTCTGCTGTAGCTGCAGATGTTTACTTCTTATTCTTCAAAACCTGCCTGTTTCAGTCCCCTAAAGTAGTGTCTACTTGCACAGCTTTAAGAAACACAGCAAAAGCAGTTCCAAATTATTCTATGTCATGTTCTCACTCTTCAAGAAAAGTAAATTCACACAGAGACCCAAATCCCATGTTGCTTCCAATTTACATAGTGCTACTGGGTTCAGAGCTAATTAATAAATTATGCAACCCAGAAAAGCCTGTTTGCTTGGTTTCAGTTATTATAACTACTTTTTTTTCTGAGAAAACTAATTCTTACATCATCATATAGCTTCCAACTTTGGCGTTATTTACCTACATCAAGTCCAGCTAAAGAGACATACAAGTGTTCTAGCACAACAAATGAAAGTCTCTAAGACTTTCATTTGTCTAAGGTTTAAAGACAAACTCATGCAAGTCCTCCAGAAAAAGAGAAAATATGTTTGGTGCCAAACTATGTCTTAAAAGAAAAAGCTAAGATCCTGACATTGTCTGAAGTCCAAGGACCAGACCCTTCAAAGGTAAGTAGATCAAAGGCTGTTGTATTCTCTCAGAAGGTGTCCGGTGAAAGCAATCACTGATATTCACCAATGTTACTGACACTTGTATGCTTCAAAGAATAAAAAAGGGCACAGGAAACAAATGAGGCAATACCTGCCCAGCCCATGTTAATTACCTCAAGGGAACTGAGTAGACTGATGTCCACCTCAGAAAAAGCTTGATATTCGCTACTTATCTTTATAATAGAGGTCTGGAAATTTAGGTGTCTGGACTAACAAAATTGTGAGGATAAGCTGTTCATGTTTCTTCAACGTCTCTTTAAAAAATCACCAACTGTTTTTAGTGTGTTTTAACTGTCTTCACTTTCATGGAAAGGTTTGCATTCTCTGAAATCACAGAAGACAATTTGCTTTCAAAAACTTCAGCTAGCAGAAGGTGCTAGAAGTAGTTGCCTGAACCAACATGATTGTAAGCAGTGAAAAGCACTGTTTGGCTATTAGATAATATTTATCTTGTATTCAATTAAAACAGAGAACGGATGCCTCAAGGAGGCATAAATTCTCTTTTATCCCAAAAAACCTTTAGGACAGGGCATATTGCCTTCCTGAGAAAGAAACACTGAACATAATTGTCCTGTTTAGAGCAAAAAGGGAAGGCTTTTTAAGGTTCATCTTGCATTTTAGTAACAGAAGTATTTACTTCTCAGTAAGCACTACTATGGAAATTCCTAAGGCAAATGGTACCATATCTGTAAAAACTCTATTCCATAGTCTTAAGTACAAAAAATATACTTATTCAGATATTTCCTGCAATAATTCCAAAAAAAGAAATACACTCTCTAAAAAACCTATTTTTTTTCTTTTTTGATGATAGCATTTTTCAAAGATGTAAATTTTGTGGATCACAAATATCCTAGACACAAAACCCTTAAATTCTCAAAGAAATACCTTCATACACCTAGATAAAAGATTCTCACAAGGAACAAAACATTCTTGAATACACAATACAATTCAACATCTAACCATTATCATTATGTTGGTCCAAATAATCTAATAACGAAAAATATCTTTAAGAGTGAAAGCTACTACTTATAGAAGCTCATGTTTTTAACCAAATTTACTAATCTAAAAATTTAAAAACATATCTTGTTTTAAGACTTGTAAAATTCTAATAGTTTGGAAAAACCCTCCAAACAGATGTATAAGTTACATTAAAAATGCTGCTAATTAGCTAATATTTTATTACCATCTATTGGTTCCCAGAACACATACATACTAACAGCTCCCTGACTGATTACAAAAACCCATGTTATGGCAGCTGTGTTAACAAGACAGAATAGTTTTTTCTAGACTGAAAACTACAATGGCTTAAGAAGCATTAGTCAAAAAAACCCTCTAAACTAAACAGCCCCATATTTCACTGAGGATAATTAATTTTTCTGGCCTAACATCAATACAAAGACAAACTGGAATATTAGGTCTTGGAACAAGTGAAGAAATGGTTCAAGAACAAACACTGGAAGAACGTTAGCTGAAGAAAACTTTTGTAACATTAAGTCTTCTGTATTTTCTGGACACTCAAATATGGCAACCTGCCAGAGGGAAAAGAAAAAACTCACTACACCAAATTAAAAACTAAGAAAACCAAACCAAGATGAAAAAAAAAGAACCACAGTCCATTATGCTCTGTAAGAATAAAAAGTTACAAACAAGAAAAACAAGACGAAGTAGCCTGTTATGCAAAACTACTGATCAAACAACCAATCCTCAAAAAAGGGCTGGTTTGCAAACAAAGGAGCTTTTTTGAAACAAAACATAAAAATGGAATAAAATGTCAAATCAATGGTGCCTTCTCCAGCTCAAGGAAAGGCAAAGAACTTAGCATCAGTTTAGCGTCATGCATTAACTGACAGAGAACCCATGCTCACAGCAAAAACAACCAGGCAGGATGAGATTACAGATTAATTAACTGATGTTATTTTACAACCGTAGAGAATTTTGAAATATACTTACTCTGTTTCACAACTGTGAAGACTACAGTCTTCCTGAAGAATCATTTTAATTACTATCATAATGTATTTCACAAATTTTTATCATAAAAGTTATATATTTTTCTTTGAGAAAGAAGTTTTCACTTTGTAATGTGACTCTGGCTTATGCACATCAGGCCTCTTTTGACCTTTTTTTTAACAAAGAGATACTAGATGTTTATAATACAGCACAAGTTTCAACTACATTACTAAAAACATCTCTGTAAGCATGAATAGAAGAAAACTTGGGCCACAAAATTCCTTTTTTGTAGGGAAACCAGTTTCTTTTTTCCCCTCTACTCCTTGTATGAGCAAGTCACCACAAATACTTTTATGTACAGACCCCCATAAACCTAGACTGAGAGATGCAAACTCTGCCTTTTCCAACCCATTCTACTACCTTGAGTCTCTCCCCAAAAGCTGTGTGCCACCCATTTTATGTCTTCTTAAACCTCCTCTTTCCCTAAATTTCATGAACTACTATCCTTCATTTCACCTTCTCCTCAGTCCTCTGTCTTCCAACACCATTCTTCTTCCTGACATTTTCTCACCCCAATATAAACTTCATTTAGCCAAGGAAGAACACTCAGTACAGTGTATCCTATATCTGCCCAGGGAATATGGCAAAACCTTTCTTCCAAAAAACCCCAGACACAGTAGATTGTGCTGAGCAGAAAAGGAATCCCTGGCAATTTCATCTGCTCTCATACACTCCATCCCTTCTTCTATTTTTGTTAGCTAGTTAACACTTTCCACAATCATTCATAAGATGAAAATGAAGATTCACCAATTCTCAAGAGGAATTTTAAAGATTGATCTAGCTAACTGAAGTGAAAAATAATATTTTCATAATAACGTAAGTGTATACAGAAGAAAAACGTCTGTTCTAAGTCTGACATGTGTGCTTTCCTACACTCCTCCCAAACACACAGGAGACAGGACCCTGCCATAACTATAATTTCCAAAATTTTTGCTTTAGCAAATAATCAGTAGCAGATCAGTTATTTTCTTTACCCACCCATATGATTACTGGTATGAACCTGTTATTAATGGAACACCAGGTTCTGAACTTCAGGTTGGTTTGGGAAACTGCATCAGATTTAGTTATTTTATATAGACTGAAAATTATATAAATGTAAACTGTAAGTGGTAATCAAGCTGTCTACTGCCATTTTACAATGAATTTAAAGGGTAACTTACACATTGAGTTTTTCCAAGTTCTCTTGGGCATTGTGTTTTTCTCTCTCATATGCATATTCTAACCCTTTGAACTCTTTCTTGATCATCTCTAAATCTGAAAGAGCTTCTTCTCGTCTGTCCTTTTCCACATGCACAGCTTCTTCAAGTTCTTGAATTCGTAACTACACCAAATGATAAAAAAGCAATTAAAGCAAGTTAGGAAACACTAACATGATCTTTAGTGCTATTCTATCATCTGTTCTGCTTTGCAGTAAAGTATATTCTATTAATTCAGTATAAAAGCATATACGTATGTAAAAAGCATCGAACACATGTAAAAATGTAAGAATACATAAAGTTCAAACCAGAAACAAATAGACATGATGATGAAAAGGACCTTCTGTTCTCATTTGGAGCTGTCTGAACATTTTCAGTCCTTATTAATACTGAAGCTTTCCACGGAAATTCTAGTTTTTAAATAGACTCATGAAGTGTGGGACTAACAATAAAGGCTACACTTTCTTTCAGAACAAAGTATACTTCTAGCTTGTTCATGTATATAAACAAGGAAAAATACTTTATCAGTTATTCACTCATAAAACCCAAATCTCTAAGTTTAAGGAATGTTATCCTCTCAGTTCCTTTTTGCAGAAACAGAGGAAATCAAGAAAACTAGATCTTTTCTACTAGTTTAATTATCACTTTTAAAATTTAAGTGCCTGCACATACAGAAGATCATGAAAATAAGGAAATAACTGACTGAAGAATGGCAATAATTATTTTTGTTACTCAGAAAATAGGGGGAAAAAAAGACAGCAAATTCCCTTTTTCTTGCTTAGTTTTTCAGAAGTCCAGTAAGCTTTTCAACTCATATGACACTAGTAAGCAATCACTATTTAGTTTTTCCAAACTTTTTTTTTAATAAACCATAATTGTTTTACTGGGTCCAACTCTGAGTGATACAGTTTAAGAATACAAAAATTTAATGTCAAGTATATAAACTAGGTTTATTCATATAATCAATCTTTACTGGTAACTGCAAGTACCATAATTTTGGAGCTGAAACGTACTCTGAGAAATTGTGTTTGAAACTGCAGTTTCAGGATGCATTATGCTCTCACTTCTAAACAAGTTGGATACATGCACCATATCTCCAAATTGCTGTAAGCAGCCATTCAGAAGATACAGGGCAGGATATTTAAACAGTAGTATAGAGTTTAACTATTGTGAAACATTTCCTTTTCCCTAACTGTTTAAATGCTAGTGGGAATTGTCAAATTTACAAATGTGACATCTTATTTTATTATTTATTCTAATAAAGTTCTCTGAAAAAAGATACTCTTCTATTTTGTCCTTTTATATATTTGTTTAAATAATTATGACATTAATTTTAATAAATCTATTTAGGTTTTTTCCTGGAGCAATTCTGTTCCTATTTTTTGGAGCAACTTCACAACTTCCTCAACTGTTCCGCTGTAAACTTCCATGAAATATTAAACAAAAAAGTTTACCTGGATGATCTCTGAAGTAAAATTGGATGCTAAATGTGCTGCTCTCTCGGCTTCAATGTTTTCTTCCAATTTCTTTGCTCTCACTGTAGCTGCCTAAAAGTACATTTTGATGATATTTAAGTTCAGAAAGATGATAATATGACACCAAGTTTATTCAACTCATTAAGTATATTGCGACTCCATACACCAACCTGATATATCTGAACTACTTTGCAACTGTGACAACTCATACCAAGAAACTCATACCAATGTCTTCCACAACATTTTGTGGACAAACTAGGAAGTGTGACCTGGATGTGGAGACAGTGAGTTGGACTGAGAACTGTCTGAACGGCAGATCTCAAAGTTGTGACCAGAGGTTAGTGACCCCTCAGATTCAATAGTGGGCCTGGCACTGTTTGACTTCTCCATCAGTGACTTGGATGAAGGGGCAGATGCCTCCTCAGCAAGTTCATTGATGACACAGAGCTGGCAGCACTGGCCCATACCCTGGGGGCTGTGCAGCCCTTCAGAAGGGCCTCGGCAGGGTGGAGAGGTGGGCAGAGGGGAACTGTCTGAAACTCAACAAAGGCAAATGCAGGGTCCTGCACTTGGGGAGGAATAACCCCAGCCACCAGCACAGGCTGGGGGCTGATCTGCTGGGGAGCAGCTCGGAGGTGNGGTCCAGAGGAGGGTGACAGAGCTGATGAGAGGACAGGAGCACCTTTGTTGGGAGGAAAGGCTGAGGGAGCTGAGCCTGTTCAGTTGTGAGCAGAGATGACTGCGAGGGGACCTCAACAATGTCTGTGAATATCTGAAGGGAAGGTGTCAGTGGATGGATCCAGGCTCTGCTCAGTTGTGCCAAGCAATAGCACAAAAAGCAGGGAGAAAACAAACTGACACACAGGAAGTTCCACCCAAACATGAGGGAGAACTTTTTTGCTGTGCAGTGACCAAGCATTGGAACAGATTGAACAGAGAGGGTGTGGAGTTTCTCTCACTGAGGATATTCAAGAACCATCTGGACATGACTCTGTGCCATGTGCTCTGGGATGACCCTGCTTGAGCAGGAAGGCTGGACCAGATGACCCTCTGTGGTCCCTTCCAACCTTATCCATTCTGTGACTCCATGAAAAATAGCTTGATTAAGACACTTTATATTCTCTGGGTATTATTCCTTCCAAACATCAGCTGCTAATCCCCTTTGCTGTTAATAGAGAATTAGCGAGCTACGTCCTGCTTCAGTTTCAAAGGACTCCTGAGCATCCTCCCACAGATGAACATCTCTAAATAGGACAGTTTTGCTCAAAAATACTGCTAGACTATTAAAAGTCAATAATAAATACAAGTGATGTGGATTTCACTTTTTTAAAAACATTTTAAGTCTGTCAGAAAATAATTCTATCTTAAATTTGACAGACGACAAAGGAAACAGTGAGGAAGGTATCTATTACAACATTCAGAGTGGAAAATATAATTTTAAAAAGAATTAAATGAAGAAATGGAAACTTCACTAAGAATATTTTACTGCATATCCTAAAGAGCAAAAACACTTTTCTGTCTGGCTGGCTTGTTTAAGTGTCTATTCTTACAGTAAACACTGAAATAAAAAAAGTGATTCTGAAAGTTTTCAGGCACAACATACTAATTCACAAGCTCTGTACTGAATTTGACTTCTATGTCTTATTTCCTTAGCACCTAACTAGGCCTTCACCTCGGCCTCACTTCAGCTGAAACCAGAGATGCAAAACACTATCAAAGTGGTTAACTTATCCTCTCAAATGGAAGCCTGTAAAACTGTTACGATTTTTTCAGTCTCAAGATGAAAAATAAAAGCTGAAATAAAAAATAATAGCTTGAACAATGGCATCTGCAAGAATTAAAAACTGGAGCAACAAGACTCTCCCAAACAGAACATACAAGTATCAGTTCTTGGTATAATTCTTTAAAAGAAAAGTCTGTCTTCTTGAGCTAACATGATGGACACTAAATGCAAGGACAAGCCATGTGGTCCAAAGGAAACAAAAATGCCCAGACATATAGAAGCCTCAGTCCTAAGAAAATCCTGAGATGGTAAGTGAAGGAGGCAGCAGCAGCACATCCGTAAGAAGTGCCAATATAATATTACTCTTTTGATATCTGAAGTAGGAGTAATTCCATTTAAACAGTAACATTTGTGGAAGTTGTCTTTGCTTGCATTGCCAAAAGTCACTGAAGAATTAACTTGTAGAATTAGCATCTCTATACAAAACAAAAAAGCGCACTGGCAAAAACTGGCATTTCAAATACAGATACCCCTTATGAACTCTGGAAAAAGAGAAACAGCTCATTTTTGCAAACTGGACATTTTTCCTACTGGAAAAGTGTTATGATCTTCATATCCAAAAAAGAGCCAGATGTACCTGACAGCTATCCAATGTACAGTATTCAAATAGATTCAGGATAGAATACACAAAAAACCTGTATTAGAAACTAGAAATCAAATTGACATATAAGTATCTTCTTATAGATCATATAAAGGCGTGAAAGAAGTGACTTTTTCAAAACTAGTGTTTCTTCCTAAAGTCAAACACATCAATGCCCTATTCTTGCTTTTGAAGTGCCTGTTCTTCTAGAGTTTGATTCTTTAATGCTTTGCCTCAGAAGTTTGTTACAATTTTGATTTTTACAATCTTGTTTAAATTAGTTCACTGTAACTCTAAAAAACGAAGAGTCAGGGAAAGAAACAAATCTTTTTATTTAAGATAAGTCACTCTCAGAGATCTGACAGAACTACCACTAATTTTTTTGTATTATTAGAAGCCAAAGATGAAGAGTAAGTTGCACTCTTTCCAAAAGTCTCAGAAGATTACTCAGGCAAACCTTAATCTTATTTTACAGTCTATATACTATATGCAGAAGATTGAATGCTTAAAAGAGCTTGTAGAAAAACCACAGATGTCAGCTGAGGAAGTCATGTAGATGCTGACTGTGGAACACTGAATATTCTTCTTCCTCTGCTCTATGACTACCTTGCTAAAGCTTATGGTTCACCATACCACTAGCAAATTTAAATCAAGTCAGATGCCAACAAATCGTTGAGAAATTAGTCACAAAAAACCCTTCAAACTTCATGAAAGACATCAAACCAGCCACTACCTCTTAAGCATAGCTAATCAACACAGAATTTAACAGAATTTAACAGAAAGAAATTCAGATTTCCTTAGATTGTTCTAAGGAAAAGAATCTTGGTATTTCAGTCTATCAAACTGTACATCAGCCACAGAATTTGCACTCATTCAAAGCTGAGTCTGAAGACTCAGTTGGGAAGAACACAGCTGCAATAAAATGCCATATAGAAAATCTATTCTATTTTGCTGATAAAGGTTCAAACAGGCTCTACTGATACTTATATGCACTTCCCTTCACAGTGAGAAGCTGCTTACTCCACCAGTGAGAACAATCTATTACACATTCTGTGAGTAGAAGAAAAATGTCAGGGATGAGTTTAACCTGTAAAACCATGGTAAAAAAGAGAAACAGAAAGGAGTTCTGTTTTCCTGTCTTACAAAAGGAAAGATACTGGCATCAGAAACACATTAGACAGGCAAACCCCTTTGAATCAAATTAAAGGTGAGAATCAGTATCCTTACTGAATCACATCTGAAAATTTTACACAATGCCCTTCTACAAAAAAGAAGCTGTGCGAAAACCATCTAGAGTAAGCTTGCAGGCCACAGATATCCAGATCATAGGCTTGTATCTGGGAATCAAATGGGAATACATACTGGTTTAACATGGAAAGCTTCTTGTCAGGTCCAAATCCATCTCAAAGATGGAACAAAAAGCAAGTTCTCCACTGATTACAAAGTGTTTGTTCATCCAATATAGACAACATTGGTTATTCAAAAAGATTCAGTCACTTGTTACTTTCATGTGCACCTAACAAGACATATGAAAGCAGACATCTCACTTAAGATAGCAGACAAACTTGTGGAATTTCTGAAGTTTCCTTAGATATTCAAGCTGATTGATTTCAGCCTTAAAGAATAAAGATAGCTGGGATCAGTTTCCGTAATAGCACAGAGAGAATTTTCACTTTGAGAAACTGTAAATGAAAGTAACTAAAAAAAATTCAATGCCAGCATTTAAATTTGTGCGCAAGCACGCTTTATGTTTAATCGCTAAAGGTTCAGTCAGTTTTTACTGTGTCACATTGTATATCAGTGCTAATGTGAAGACATTTTCTGCATACTTACGGTTTGCAATACCATTTTCCAAACTGTCCTTTGTGGCTTCCACATTTTTTCCTTCACACTTGAAGTACTGCAATATTTGTGAGTACTGGTGTACTCCAAACTGAAAGCCTTAATTTAGTATCCTACATGACACATTGTGCAATACCACATTTCCTGTCTGACATTTACATTTACAAAAAATACCCTTTATCAGATAAGCAAATGGTAGGGGAAAAAAGAGAAAGATACATTTGCAACATTTACTAAGCTTAGATACAGTAATGGAAGTAATTTTTCTCTTTTCTGCTTCTCTTTAAACCCCTTCTGCAAGATGTTTTAGTTATCAGGAGACTTACACTTATCGAAGGCTTAGGTCCAACCACTATGTGAAATGGTCAGCCAAGACAAGTTTAAGTGAAGAGGACATACATGTACCTCATATATGGATTGCCATTCAACCATTCTGTCTGTGTGTTTCTGTATTCAGACTCAGATCTTTTTCCCATTTGAAAGCATTTCCCTGTGGCTCAAAGCTCAAACCAGGGGGTCTAAACACTTCTATGGGAGATGTGCTGACCACTTCCACCTAGTGATAGAAACGCTGATACCTCTTGATCATGGTAAGGTGGAGCCATCTCCTGTCCAGAAAATAAACAACCTTTAGTAACCATAAAGTTACTTAAATACAAACAATTCTTAACTACTGAAGTAAATGTTCTTTCAGTCTGACAATGTGGCTAACCCTCACTTATTAAGTACATATTCCCTGTACTTAAAGTCTAGAGAAACATGTGTCAGTGACAGAATAGACATGCATGAAAGTGGATAAACAATTACACTAGCATGGGGCTACAAGATAAACCATATGCTTGACTTCAGATTAAAGAAAGGGTAAAAACAACCAGAACTGCTAAACTGACACATTTGGCTGCCTTTGGATAAAATCCAAGTCCATTTCAATCTGCTACTGAGTTGCAGCTGGAGAAGCCATCTGAGTTGCCCTCTCTTTTCAAAATCCCTTATGGGGGAAAGATGTCTCTTTTGGGTCTCATGCTTAGTAGATAGTAAAGACCTTTACATGAACTGACACTGTTACTCTATACAAGCACATAGACAAGACTCATGACTTGTTGCTAACTCCTCCTGAGGGCTATATAAAACACTATTGAAACAACTTTGGTCTGAAAGTAATATAAGACTAACCAGTCTTCAAACTGGACTTCAATTTTATAACAATACAGGAGATTATAAAGAGGAAGTTCCTCTCTGAGATTAAGTCCATTAGTATAGAATCATAAAATAGTTTGTGTGTGGAAGAACACTAAACATCACCTTCCACTAAGCCATCTAGCTCAAAGCCCCATCCAACCTGACCTTGAACACTGCCTACAACTTCTACGGGCAACTAGTTTCAGTGCCTCATAGTAGGGAAATTCTTTGTAACATCTAATCTAAACCTACTCTCAGTTTAAAGCAATTCCCCCTTGTTCTATCACTACATGACTTTGTAAAAATCTTTCTCCAGCTTTTTTGTAGGCCCCTTTTGGTACTTCCTTTTGGAAGGCTGCTGTAAGGTTTCCCTAGAGACTCTCTAGGCTGAAGAGTCCCAGCTCTCTCAGCTGGACCAGTCCCCTGGTCATCTTTGTGGCTCTCCCTCCTATGGACTCACTCCAATATAAGGGTGGCTAATCAGCAGTGACGAGAGAGATCTCTGGATAGCAGAAGAGCTCTTGAAACGTGGTTTATTGCATAAGTCGTGGGTGCAAGAGCTTTTCCTGAGCTGCCAGCCCCAGCTCAAAGCATGCCTGAAAGAGACCTAATTTCCTGTTATATTACATTTTATCTCCTTCTGTGTTGAATATTCTGGTTTACACCAACCAACCAGTACAAGATACAAAACCTACAGAATTTACATACAGCCCATGAGAACTACTATATTACCATGCCGTGCTACATTCTAAAAACCTAAAAAGCTAGTTTCTAGTCACCTTTTCCCTGCCACATTGGCAGGGCCCATCCCCCTTGGCATCCCTTTGTCTGCTAGGAGAATTGCTTAATCACCAGGCATCCAGCCTTCAGCTAACTTAACCACTGTTTTCCAGCTTGGCATCCTACAACTCAAAGCTTGCTTTCAATTCTATTTCACTTACAGGTTTTACACTCTTAGAATTTTTTGCTAGTCAATCATATTTGAAGGGCCTTCCTGCCTCATCCTCCTCAACACTCCAACAGGTCCATGTGCTTCTTATGTTGGGACCCTAGTGCTGCATGCAGCACTGTAGGTGGGGTCTCACCAGGGCAGAGCAGAGGGGCAGAATCCCCTCCCTCACCCTGCTGGCCGTGCTGCTTTGGATGCAGCCTAGGATGCAGATGGGTCTCTGGGCTGTGAGTGCACATTGTCATGGCTGGGTCATGTCCAGCTGCTCACCCCAACAGCACCCCACAGGTCCATTCTCTGCCCACCCTGTATTTGTCCTTGGGATTTCCCTAGGGCAGGTGCAGGACCCTTTACTTGGTCTTACTAAACTTCAAGAATCCCACCTGTCAAGCCTGCCAAGGATGCCAATGGCATCCCTGCCCTCCAGTGTGTCAACTGCCCCACAGAGCTCAAGTGTGTCAGCAAGCTTGCTGTGGGTGCATTTGATGCCACTGTCCACATCACTGACAAAGATTTTAAAAAGCACTGGTGCCAATATCAATCCCTGGTTGATGACTGCTCTCTACTTGGACATCAAGCCATCAACCATAACCCATCCAGCCAATTCCTTATGTACCAAGTTTTGCAGTCAGCAAATCCATGTCTCTCCATTTTAGAGACATGGATGTTGTACGAGACAGTCAAATGCTTTGCAGAAGTCATTATGTCAGTGAGCTTGTCCCTCAAGAAATGTAACTCTGGAGCCACCAGAGAGCTCTCATTACAAAACCTGCAGTGCTTAGAATCCTCTAAGTGTGTGGTACTATATATTTTTATCTAGAGGAAGTATACCTCTTTAGATATGTGTATATAAATATATACTCAAGTATACTACGTACTGAACATGTAGTAATTAATATAGGACAGTCACAGTGGCTAGAATTTCTGGATGACAGTTATGCATTGTGGAGACTCTAGGAAGGAGAAGATTAAGCAGCGGTAAGCTGTCAAGAAGAGTGTAGTCATAGAAGACAAACAGTTTAACAGTCAACAGACTGTTGACAAATGCGTCCTTTCTTGCAGTGCTTAGAGCTTTTACAAGTCTTTCTGATGAGAACCAGAACTTACTTAAGAGTGCAGTTTATAAAGAGAAAAAAACCCAAAACGTATGTTTGCAGATTTGGGAAGGGTTAGTTTTGTTTTCAGTTGCAATCTAAATTTCATGTTTCACTAACTTAGAGAGAATGAGAAATTAGCCCACAGCCTTCAAGTACTGCACATACATACACCTCATACAAATACAGATATTAACCATCCCCCAACTCCTCTTTGTATCATAGCAGCATTACCAAGCTAATACAAGCATACATGTTTAGAACTGAGTGACAATATACATAGTGGAGGCAAGGGAAGTAGAAAAGACAATGTAAAAGCTAAGGGAATAGCATTTAAATGGAAACTAGAAGTCTCAAAAATATGATAATTTACTCAGTCTCAGAAATTAAACAGACTAAGTTATGGGACATTTTTCAAGCCTCATAAGAAAGACTTAAAAATTTGAGAGACCTAGACCTTCAGCTTACTAAGAGTTGGCAGCCTCAAACACATTTAAAAAAAATAAAAACAACAGAAAATCATTACATTTATAGGAACAAGGCAAAGAGTTTGAAATTTACAATTTGTTTCTTGTGGTAAAGTCCACATTCTCATTGCAAAACTACTCTCCCACCCAACTTTTTGGCTGGATACACCACAAGAAGCATAGTTTTTATATGACAAGTTTTCTTGTCTTTTTCAAGTATTTTCCAAGACTCCTCATTAGCAATTGAGCTAAAGGCTAAAATAAAAGACATTTGTTCTGGAAAACCGATTATCATAACTAGTATTATCTTGATGAGTTCAATAGCAATAGATCAGTAATTTATTTGGCTACTGATTCTCAGGCTAAGAGGTGGAATGATACCTGAGGTTCTCAATCTCAATTTTTCTGGTGCAGTGTGTTTTCTACTTCAGAAGCACTCCAAATCTATGCAACATATTGGTATCACTGCAAACTGGAAAGCTAGCAGGTTAGTCAGTGCAGCAACAGCCTTCTTTCAACTGAAAAGTCCACAGAAACTTACCATTATTCTTTCTCTTAATTTCTAACTCTGGAAACTAGAAATTTCCTCTTTTTGACCATGATCAGAGTAATCAGTGAAGGATAAAACCAGACTAATATTTGAAGAAAAAAAAGAAGAAAAAAAAATAGAGAGCAGGCAGATTTTTTTGTATTTTTTTTTTTTTTAATAACAGTCTGTTGGATATGATTCCTCATACAAGTGTCATTGTACTAAAAGAAAAAATTTTAAATTTACTATTTCCTTCCATTACCAAAACCCAACTATTTTCCCATGGATTGCTCCCGTATGTCCAGCAGAGGGTAGCAAAAGAACAGATATGTGAACTCCAGAAAATGTTAATCTCCATTGCTTTTCAAGAAATAGCATATAGTAAAATATTTTAAGATTGGGTTTAAGTAGAATTATACTAATTTTCACACAGTCACCTTAAGAACTTTCTTCTCATCATCAACAACTTAAGTACACAATTGCTAACCAAATGAACATTAACATGAGGTACTCAGCATGGAATGAAGATATGTATCCTATATCCATCAACTTCAACCTATAAGTTAGAAATTCTATGAAGAGAGATTAAAAAAATACAGATCTACTTCATGAAAAAAGTAGACCATTCTGCCTGGGGTGTACTACTTTAAGGCTTCTATATCTGAAAAGAAATTCAGCTTGGATACTGATATCTTGATGCACTTAGTGGATGAAGGAAGTTGTGGATGTTACACATCTAGGCTTTAGTGAAGGCTTTGACACTATTTGCCACAGCATACTCCTGGAGAAACTTGCTGCCTATGGTGTAAATGGGTACATTGTTTGCTAGGTAAAGAACTAGCTGGATGGCCATGCCCACAGAGCAGTGGAAATGGAGGTATATCCATCCAGCTGGCACTGGTGAGGCTCTCCAGGGCTCAGTATTGGGGCCAGTCTTGTTTACTATCTTTATAGTATATCTGGATGAGGGGATTGAATGCACCTGCATTTGCAGATGACAGCAAAGCTGGGCAAAGGTGTTTAACTGCTGGAGGGTAGGAAAGCTCTGCAAAGGGAGCTGGAATGGCTGGAGAGACGGGCCAAGACCAGTGCCATGACATTCAACAAGGCCAAGCGCTGAATTCACCACTTTGGCCACAACAACCCCAGGCAGCACCATAGGCTGAGTGAAAAGTGGCCCAGCAGAAGAGGGCCTGGGGGTGCTGGTGACAGTGGCTGAACATGAGTCAGGTGTGCCCAGGTGGCCAAGAAGGGCAATGGCATCCTGGCCTGTACCAGCAATAGTGTGGCCAGCAGGGCCAGGGCAGGGATTGTCCCCCTGTACCCAGCACTGGTGAAGCCACACCTCCAATCCTGCGTTCAGTTCTGGGGCTCACAATTCAGGAAGAACATCAAAGCAATGGGGAATGTCCAGAGAAGAGCAACAAAAGTGGTGAAGGTCTGGTGCACAAGTCCTGTGAGGAGTCGCTGAGAGTGCCTTCAGCCTGAAGAAAAGGAGGCTCAGGGGTTACCTCATCACTCTCTACAATTGCCTGAAAGGAGGATATAGCCAGGTCAGGGTCAGTCTCTTTCCGCAGGTAACAAGTGACAGAATGAGAGGAAATGGCCTCAACTTGTACCAGTGGAAGTTTAAATAGGATATGAGAAAAAAATTCCTCATGGCAAGGCTTGCAAAGCATAGGAAGAGGCTGCCCAGGGAAGTGGTAGAATCACCATCTACAAAGTTATTGTAGGCCCTTTAATAGGTCCTTGTATTGTAGGTTCTTAATCACTGCTTAAATAGTTATCCATATCAATAAGTACCCTGAGATTAATTTTTCTGTATATTGAATATGTTTTCTTGAACATTTATTATTAAGATTTTCAGAAAACAGTTTAACAAAAATTTTGAAGCAAAAAAAGTATTTTTTCTGATTGTGGTTAGTAGGTAGCATGTCCCTGATAAGACCATCATTAGGGTATAGTAATCATACATTTTCAAGGTACTGCGTCCTTTCTTTTCAATTACAGATGGTGTGTATATTCAACCAAAATATTTTAGAAGATAAATGATTTGCTGCCTTGCTCCTCCTCCTTTCAGCTCATGACTTCCCTGTTAGTATACAAAAAGCCATGAAGTCACAAGAAGAGTCCTTATTCAAGTACTGGAAAGCAAAACTTGGTGTTTTTTAAAAGGCCTATTGGAACTTCACAGTAAGCAACACCTTCCAACTGAAGGCAAATCCACCTAGGCCAGTAAGTGCAGCTCAAAATACATGACAATAGATTTCCTGTAGAATTCTTTGAGGGCATAAAGGTCTACCTTGTTGGTCAATAAGTCAGTGTTTTTAGTTGATGAGCTTTGATCTTCCCAGTAGGAATTTTCTTTTCTGCTTCATCTTTAATGCAGGACTCTACCTACCTAAAAATCAATACTAAAACATTTCTTTTGCCTTTAAGGTTTCACAATATTTAAGAAGCAACAGTTCTTTTAAATTCATTGCAGAAAATATTTAAAGATGCCTTTGGTAGAAAACATACATCAGAATAAAGAATTTTTCACTCTCTATGCTTTTCTGCAATGACAAATGTTCTACCAAGAAAATCTTGGTCCAGACTGTTTGAACAGATAACATAACTACTACCAAAGCCTATCAGTGGACAAATAAAATATTGAAACTATTGTTTAGTGTAAAGAGCATATGTACAGATAACTATTCTCAAAGACTAGAAACTTCTCAACTATGGGTGTCACTGAACAGAGAGGAAAACTGAACCTGCAGTAACTAACTCCAGACAGGAGGGGGCTGCTGTAAGACCATTGTGATCTTCCAATATTCTACTCCTTCACCTAGCACATATCTGCTAGGGTTTTTGCAGCTCCAACAGATTCTCCACCAAAATTCCAACAAACCAAAAATAAAAGAAGATAGACAAATTACGGCTTTAGATTTCCTGAAGTTAGCCTTGTTTTCACACTTACATAAACCTTTTCCTATCTGCTGTTTAAACTTGAGTCTCAAGCCAGCCTCACAATAAAAGTGGCATTCACCTGCTCAACCTTTTCTGCAAAACAAGTTCAATCAAGTGCATGGAATTCCAGCCCAGCTGGAAGGTTCCATCCCTCAGAAATGAAATTGCTCAGTGTTTGTGCTTGTTGAGACAACAGTCAAAAAGCAATAGTCAAAAAGGCTTACTTCAAGTTCCTTTTTAAGTTTCTTCTCTCGTTCAGTCCTGCACTTAAGTTCATTGGCCTGGCATCTCAGCACATCATTACAGCCACTGTGTTCCACCTCCAAATCTCTCAATTTCTTGCGTATTTTTTGCAGTTCATTATTCACCTCCTAGAAAAAAATAAGGCTTTAAGAGTTACTTTTGCTAAGATAAAGCAGAGGGATCGAAAGAGGAAAGACTGCATCAGAACAGGTTATTAATGTCTAATACATCGGCATACGTCAACCATTTACCCAACAACAGACAGACATGTTCTTCATTCACCACCAGATAACATGTGCTGATTCACAACTCACTACAAACATGACCTTCTGCAGTAATACTAAAATCAGAGCCAATTCTCCACAGGAAACCTTCCTCTAAAGAAGTACAAGGCTGCTCCTCCAATCTGTTCTCTCTCGCAGCTCAATGACAGTGGTGGAGAGAGAAACAGTTAAGTGCATTTGATGAAATGATACATAGAATTTTTACTTTGTTATTATTTTAACAATATTTTAACAATTATTTAGAATTTCAAATCAAATAACCAGGCATTTGTTGAAAATTACTCCCATAGATTAAATATTCTTAATTTCTACTATTCTGAGGACTTTTCTGTCTAACTAAAAAATTAGCTATGTAACTATGAAGTTCTTGGAAAAATAAAATAACTAAGCTGTTACCCACCACAATTTCTGCTTTTGGAAGTTGAACCAAGCTACAGGTTGGTGTAATTACTAACACTATTGGACTCAGCAGCTCTTTGGAGTCACTATTACAAAACCCTCATTCATGGCACACCAGACATGGAGGAAAGTAGCCAAATAACGAGCCCCCAGTAGCCTCGTTCTGCCTAGGCTAAGTTGGAGATTCCAGAAGCATCAAAAAAGAATAGCTTTGGTCTAGTGGACAGGAGTAAGCTTTTCCATAACTACCACCAGAAACAAGTTACAAATCCAGTGACTTAGCTAGAGGACCTTTGGAGAGCCAATTACTTTCTGCACAAACCACAGGAAGATTACCGTAAGTCCTCCTGTTCATTTATTCCTATCGTGGCAAGAGACATTTTGTGAAAATAAACCTGGTCTACAAATTCTGCTATTACTCTTATATCACATAATCTTGTTCCTGAAAATTACTAATCATAAGGCATCTGCAGAGCAGGGAGGAGAAGGAAATGAAAATGAATTATTCATAAAGGATGATTCTTCAGAAAATCAAAATTTGACAGAACCATGTTTATACATGAAGATCAAAGAAATATGAGTCTTTTCCAAAGTTTAAAACAAATTTTAGAAGTTCTTCATGACTAAAGGTAGAAATTTTTGGTCACTTAAACCTGACACTAAGGGATTCATGACTCCCTTATTAACACATAGTGCCACTCCATCATAACCAACTAGTAACTGAAAATATTAATTTTCTCTTTTTTCATGTGAAGGCACTATGACACAATTTTTTGGCATTCTCTGAAAAGGTAACAAGGAGCATGCCTGTGAAACAAGTGAATTGAAAAACAGGAACCTCATTAAATCAAAATATTGCAAAAACAGTCTACCTGGATATAGATTAAATTTAAGGTAATCCTCCAACTTTGCTTGTAATACCAAGACAATGAAGAGGTTTCTTCCCATCAGCATGCAAAAAAAAAATTACTTTTACTCAAATTTACAACTACTCTCATCTTCTCCATATTGGAAAGATATAGAAATATTTCTCTTCAGATTTATCTTCCACATATTAACAGAAATGAGCTGTGAAAAGTGCACATGAAGTAAGTAATACATAGTTTCCTGGGAAAATACTACATCAAGACTTCAAAATATTTTATGCTGGAAATGTAGTTAACACTAGCAGACAAAAACTGACATGAATAATACATCAAGCTTATTGAACAAGTCAACATGACTTCAGAATCTTGAAGTCTCTGAACTTTTCAGACATGGTATGACTGTATCAGACTGCTCCAGTAGTTACCTGTACCTGGAAGGTTCAGAAAGAAAAGTACTTCACCACGCTAAAAAAGAAAACACCTTTATATATACATGCGTATGTTCATGTCATACACACACTATACATATTTGCTTATCAAAACCATGGCTGGTCAGCTGGTTTAAAATGTGTAGAAACCACACAATTTCACAAGTAGTCTAAGGAAAAACTGAGTTCTGTGAAGGATTACTATATTCTGACTCACCACAAGATGATGCTATTGCACTTACTATTGAACTCCAACATCTTTTACCATGTACCACTATGCTAAGCACACTCAATATAGCACAATACAAACCTTTCTCTGTTAGAAAGCGGAGAGGATTACTTTTACTCCATATCATAAAGACACATTTTATTAGATTGAACTGACTTAATTTCTTTGCCTGCATCAGCATTTCTCTTGCTTCTATGTACATATTAAGACCACTCTATTTCGCTTTCATCTCCTAAGTCAAAATAATTATAAATTATTTAAAACAGCACTGCAAATACACAACACAAAAGACTGGAACATATTTGGAGTTTTAGTTTACAAACCTAGACCCATCTGATATTTATCTGCCAAGTTAAATCAGTTAAGCTTTCAAACAACAACTAAGATAGACAAGTCCAGATTTAAAATTTATATATATATTTTTTATTTCCCAGAATTTCATATTTAACTATAACTAAGATAATGGCCAACGGAACTCCACAAAAACAAAGCAAAAAAATTGAACCATTTTGCAACTGAACTAAATTTGAAAATTTTACTATTCAAAGCCTAGTAGTTGACACCTAGTAATGAATCACATATACTTTGGGAGCGAACAATTATGTAGCTTTAGCGCACTCTTCCAACCAAACCCCTGCTTCTACAAATCCCCTTCCTCTTCTGAATCAACATACATTGACAGAGAACACAATGACCTGAGCAATTCATTGTTCCTTTTGATCTGAGGATAAACATTACTGCTAAGAGTATAGAATATTTCTTAAAACATCATTCCTCTCATACAGTATTAAACACACTGAATAAACACTTCTAAACACTATATACAAGAGATGACAAGTC
>VZUA01099267.1:0-22329 GCA_013401035.1 Horornis vulcanius | reverse complement strand
CTCCACATTTCCACCTAAAACATAGCTACTACCATTAAAAGTTATATTCCACAATGATTAAAATTAAGTTCTAAGATTAAAACATAAAAATTACCAAATCCAGTGGGATTCAAGGGCAGATGCAGTATTCAGGTAACTACTTTTACTGGCCTGCAGTAAGAGCAAACTTGTCAAAGGTTGCAAGGGATTTTAATGACACTGAATTAATTAATTTTAAATCTTTACTCAGTGAAGTAACATTTATTAGACTGACTAGCAGTAGGGAGACGTTTGTCTGCAGTGCTTAAGTTGGCAGACTCTCTGTTACTATACATAGCCAGAGAGGCAGAAAGTAAACATCTTATAGGATTAGCAGCTATGCTCATAGCTGAGATGAAATTTGAACATTTCATTAGTATAAGATTGATTCTGACATTTCGTAAAGCCAAAATGCAAACAATAAAATGTGTCTGATATAAATACAGTATGCAGCACTTACTCAGATAAAGTTCAAGAAGCGCAGCAGGTTTAGTGCCATGACAAAGGAAATACAGGAGGGTCATTTAAGGACCCAACTTCTGCTAAGCACTTCAGTGTATGCTTAATCCTATAGGTATCAACCAGATGCTTTGCACTTACTAAAAGCAGAAAATAATACTAATAATCAGAAAACAGGAAAAATGTCCGTGGCTAGTTATTGTAAGGATGTTGAGAACTGCATTACCATCATCAAGGAACACAATACCACAACTGATTAAATTTTATTTATTGTGCCATCCTCTTAGTTTGTGATATTCTGTAACAGCCACAGTTTGACTGGTGAGACTTCAGAGACACATGGCACTGATGTAATAGAAAATACTTCATTACCTTAGCTAAGCACTACTTTTTAAGCCCTTCCTGCTGCAACAGGTTGAAAGGAAGTATATGCCCCTCCTCTATTCTCACATTGTGATTATTCTTGGTTTTCATGCTATTACATGCTTTACCATGCTGATAATAAATCCATATAAAAGTTTTTCATCTGTTAACTTTTATTACAAATTTTATTCCAGGAAATAGTCCGTTGAAAATTTTCCTTTCAAAATTGAAAACAATATTTTTAAAGGAGGTTCATGCAAGGCTCATCTCTAAAGCTACAGCTGCATATACATTGCTTTGTTCTGTACTGGCATAGGTAAGAGCATTCATTTGAGGGCGTGAGCATTCACTAGATTAAACCTGCAGTTAAAGGCCTCCCCAAAGGAACACTATACAGCCTTGCCCATCTAATCCATTGCTCAATGATTTCTGCTATTAGAAAAGTGTTTCTTCTGGTCTAGTCTGAATACTTCTGCAGCTGAAGTGTTGTGTTCACCTTGCTCAAGGAGAATTGATTAATTTCTATTTCTCTGCTGGGCAACTATTTATAACTGCACATGCCTATATCCAGATCTTATCATCATGCCTGTTTCACTCTTGCCTCTCCCAGCCTGCCTTTCTTAAGTCAAAAAGCAAAATCTCCACTACTGATTATTTTCATTTAGGTTCTCCAGAGAGAGAAGCTCTCAGCTTCAGCTCCAGACCTACCATTCCTCAGTGGACAAAAGGACTTTCTGTAGTTTGTAGTCAGTACTCCTGTTCATACACACCTAGTGCAAAACTTGGCTTTTTAAAAACAACACAGCATTGCCTACTGTAGAGCTATCTCCAGTTAATGAACTGCTCCCCCCTTTCTTTCTTCCTACGGTTGCTCATTCCTGCCTACTGCAGTATCTTAGTTTTATCCTTACGGAATTTAAAAGATCAGTTTATCAATAACATTTTGATAAGCTCAAATTATTGTGAAAAGAGCTTTCTTAGTTAAAAAAAACCCCTTTATTTCCCTTTTGTTAAGGACATTATCTTCCTAAAACTTCACTAAGCATTTGACAGTACACTAGAAACAAATCTTCTACAGATTAGATAGACATGATGAAAGCTTAGAGGCTATAATTGTTCAAAAAGAATATAATTTCCTTTTCAAAGGTAAACATCAGCCTTGCAGACAAAGATAAGGCCAAGTGCACAGTTAGATACACAAGTCTGTGTTTCTGCTCATATCTCCTGATATCAAAGATTGCAGGAAAATTCAAAGTGTTTTCTTAAAACGTAAAAAAGAAATGAACAGGAAAAAGTGTAGGAGACTAGAAGGAGTCATACCAGCACTGCCAGCAGCTTTTAGAAGAGCTGTTTTCCTCACTGCCGGAAGTCTTTGAAACAGGAGATAACAGCCATGAACTACAGCAGCCATTCAAAGCAGAAATCATTTAAAATGTTTACATTTTGTCCACTGGCCTTTCGAATGAAAGCATGCCAAACTCCATAATGTTATTTAATCATGTCCTTAACAGCCCATCTCTTGTAAGCAGAAAAGTATATTGTCAATATACACAATGGGGATAGAAACAGTGCCATTGTCACCTATATGGTTTAAGTTCAGTTTGAACTATTATTAACTCAAAGCTGCACTAAACCTAAAACAACCTTTGAAATAAACGCAGGCAGGAGCCATTCTTTCTACCTTTGGTATTACCAAATTTAAGGCAAAAATCTACCTTTTATGTAGTGCAAACTTCTCTTTTAGTAGAAAAGATACTTAGTGGACTAAAGAGAACCAGCCCTTTGGAGCCCTAGGAGACACCTTTTACTATACTCTCCATTATTATTCATTTTATTAAAATGGGCTTTGCAGCTTAAGCTGTAGAAATAGCCATTGAAGTATTGGATAAAGCAATGTTATTGTATAAGAACAGTTTCTGCCTTTCCTGGCTATTTAACAGTTTATAAATAGACAAAGCAAAAAGAAAGCTACTACCCTGCCAAAAGTTGCTGAGGAGGGCACTGGTGTAGCAAACATAGAAACATGAAGGGTTCTGACTCCTGAATTACCTATGGGTGCTCTTTGTGTTCCAAACCCTGTAGTCAAATTTGACATTCTTTGCTTTAACACTCCCACTAATTACTTTTTCAGATGCAAGAAGGTGAGCTCAGCATCAATGAAAAGCACAGATTAAACAGATTGGATAGTTATGGCAACATGATGCATTTAGACCCTTCTAGCACCTTTTTCCCTATCAAAATACTTGTACCTCTTACCTACAGCTATCTCTGACTCGCTTGCTATCACTAAGCATTTTTGTGATACCAAGCCTGATTTTTTCCACCATGACTCAGGGCATGCAAGAGAAAGAGATCTCAGTTCTCTAGGCAGTTACAGGGGTACATCAGCAAGCTCTGGCCCAGCAGACAGGTCAGTGTCTGACCTTCTGGTGGAGTCAGTCAGTCTCCATTTACTCTTCTTCCAGCCTAATGTGAACAATTTCACAGCAGACAAAAAGCCCCTCCCCTCCACCTAATCTCTTATTATTTTCCCTAGTGGAGTCCATCTAGCTTACATCAAAGAACTGGTCTCGTTAAGCCATTGTTTTATAAGTCTGCTAATATTTTTCCTATCCATAATACAGAAGACACTGCTGATAGAAATATGTCAACAGGAAGACAAACAGGCAGCATTTGACATGCTATTAGTCTAAGTCTGGGTGGATAAATAAATCATGGATCACATATTCCTAAGGAGGAAAACACTGTTTATTTCCACTGGATTTATTACGCACACATCTCCCGTACAGCACAGTGACAAAACACACCCCACAAAAAGGATGTCACAATGTACCCAAGAAAGGACTGTTGATGCAATCAGGACAAAGCATTCTCTCCTTAGAAAGGGCTTCATCCTCCTGGGAATATATCACACTGGTCACACAACATGAAGCCAGCTGGAAGTGTCCTTCAGCTATATCACTGTACATGGCAGGGTAATTCATCAAGACTGAATCATTCCTAAACACTGGATGTTTCTCTGGAAATAGTTTGTTTTGTAAGTGCAATAAATATTGAGTATTTCACCCCTTTCTTTAAAATATTGCAAATTCTCACACTATTCTTAGATGAAAAATCAATGCTAATCCTAGTCTGATTCTGAATCAGGCCTACCCATCAGTGTATCCCACCATCTCCTAATTGAGAAAATACAAAATAACTTAGTGATGTTGTTAGCCATCTACCTACATTTCAGCTCACTATGCTTTCTATAATAAATGATACTGATACTACAAAACTGAACTCCATTTATTTTGGTGACACTTCCTAATTAAGAACAGCAGTAAAGAAACCACCTCAGCAACTGTTTCAGATGCAACCTTAACTATAAAAACAGCCAGCATTGTAAGGTTAGCATCTCGTCTCTCCTAAAAAGGGCACTTTGCAATCAGGTCACCCAAAATCTAAGGAACAAAACACCTACAGATGTGGAGTCTTCAGTTAAAAGAACTTCATAGCTGGAGTCTTTACTGGTGTAACAGACCATCAAAAGAAAATATTTACTTTGGTTTAGAAGTTTGTCATTACACAGGTGCCTGTAACCCACTGGTGCCATACAATTTTTAATCATTCCCCACTTTCAGACAGTGGGGAATGATTAAAAAAAATCAAGAGCTCTTCTTTATTTTTTCAGGAGCAGTTACTTCAGATTAAGTGTCTCAGGTAAAAATTTACCTTGATCTCTAGATAAATGCTGTGTGGAAGTATTCAGAGACAGAGGTCATTTTGTTTAAAGGGCAAAGGTGCCTCTGTGCCTAATGTACCATGTTCCAAAAGCTACCTACAGCTCAGAGGACCAAGTATCAATAAAATACATTTTCAGTCTGTTTCTTCAGAAAACACAGCCCAGGACACAAAGACGGTGGGATAGAAGAGAAGAAAATCCCTATTAAATCCATTTTAATTGTGAAAACAAGCTCTCTGGAGGACCTAAGCCCAGGACTGGTAAGAAAGCACAAACCTCTCTTCCTCCACTGCTTTCTTAGGGCAAACAAAGACTGATGAGAAGGCAGGCATCCTTCACAGTCCTGGTGGAAGAACAACTTTCATCCTGGCAATTAGGCAAGTGCAGCCAGAGGCACAGCAGAGCAGCACGACACAGACTTGCTGGCTCACAGGAGTAAGCCAGGTAATTTCCAGTCAGCCCTGCAGCGAGGGCAGTGGAAGGTGTTTGCAGCCAACCCCGAGCACTTTCTGTGCTGAGAGCCTCTCTTATGCTGGAGCAAGCTGATCTCGTTGGTATGGCACAGTCCCACACTGAGCTGGTTCTTGCTGCTGAGGGTCAGGGCTGGCTCCCAAGGCAGCTCTGTGTGTGTTGGCTCTTTTCCAACAATGGCAGCTTCTGTTCAATTCTTTCACTTTTCAGGGCTGGCTGAGGGAGCACTGCCACAGTGCCATATTTTGCTGTGACCTCCTCTTGCTCACAGGCTTCTGCTGAAACTAGTCAATGTTCATCACCATGCTCCTTACAACTTTGGGTTCTCATTAACTGATAAGTGGTTCAAAAGCCAGGGCTGCTGACCTCTGAATCCACTCACCATGAGAGAACATCTACTGAATAACTTCAGTGGAACACATTTAGCCCTGAGTTACACCACAGACTGTCTTCCACAGCTCAAGCCTTACTAGACTTACCACATAGCTGCAATCACATATTGTTTCCCCTGCTCTTTGACTGAATAAAAATATTTCTAAAGATCCCACACCATTCCTCCACCCCAAAGAAAAAAAGAGGAACCACAGCCTTTCAGGAAATTTTAATGCTCTTCCAGCACCATTAATGCTAAAATCATGGTAACTTTAGTTGCATAATTTCACTCGATGTCTGACCATTAGCAATCTGACGCTTTCTCAGAAGCAGATGAAATGAGATCTCCTCACTACAGGAAAAGGTATCCCTCATTTGTTTGTTTTAGGTGTCATTAAACAATCCTGAAACTCAACTGCATCCCTCTAGGGAAAAGTTAAACGTGATTTTTTTAATATATATTACAGGCAAACACTCACCATTACAAACAAATGTGTGAGTTTTTCCTAAGAAACTCTAAATAAAATCATACATTAATTATGTTATCAGGATCGCTCCCTTACTGCAATTCAATAAATATAACACAGCAAATTTTAACAAATTCAGCAAACTTCAAGGGAGATTCAAAGAATGGCTGCTCCATTCCTGCAAAAGGAACCAATTAAAAACCCAGCACTAAAAGGAATTTTGAATGTATTGCTCTTGAATGAAACAATGTTTGAAGAAGGAAATGAATCTGTTTATGAGACACATTGTTGGCTTTGCTGAGTTTTACTACCACAGTTTTCCTCCAAGAGGAAATACATTATTAAACAAGAAAGAAGAAAGCATCTATCAATCCCAGTAAAGCAGCCTAATGTTAATGTCAGCAATGACATGGCAAGGCTTCTACCAGAGTTTTATTTAGTATTCTTAGTTATAAATCCTACAGATCCAACTTACATGCAAATTCCTTCCAAACAGTTGGGATTTTGATGTGAGCTTATTGCATATTCTGATCTGATTATTATTTTTTAACTTGAATGCTTTAAGTTTTGGACTGGCCTTTATTTTGGGCATTTTACAGAGCCTATAACAACAGGGGCCAAACCCACCAAATACAAATAATAATTTATTCAGCACAGAAACTTGACCTTTTCATGTACATTTTTGGAAGCTGCATTATCAGGCAGATCTGCCAAGAAACAGAACCCAGAAAATCGGTCCTACACACTGTATACCAGAATCGGAAAATTACATTGTATGATAATGAACTAGCACAGTTAAGGCATCAGTACTGCCTTAGTGGTTCCTGAAAGTAAAAAACTGAATTAGTGTGCCATCAGAGCTGTGCTATTATACCACAGAAACACAGCACAAAGCTTCCAGCACTTCTCTGTTCCTGGCCCCAGACGCGTTCCCGTAAGAAGATTGTGCCCTGCTGCTGTCTCTGTAGCTCTGACCCATTTTCTCCTTCTCCCTGTAGGGTCTGGAACAAAGTTTTGCTGAGATCAACGCAGAAGAGGGAAGAAAGGATGAGGATAAGAGAAAATAGGGAGGAGTACAAGATAAATACCATGAGACTCATCGGTGGTCAATGTTAATTATTAATTGATTGAGAAGGAAAATGCTGAAGTGCTGTCGCTGCATTAAACCCTGCTTATGCCTCCTTACAGACACACAGATCAAGAACTGCAGGGGTGAAGCACATAGGAAAGGGGGATGTTGAAGACAACTGCAGCAATTTTGTACCAAAAAAAAGCAGACAGCCTAGTCACTGACCTAGATGTAAAATATGGATAGTTTTGCTTTCAGTAGCCCTCTCCCTGATGAAGTTACTGACCATACCAACTTCATTTGGTTATTTTTCCTTTTCTAGTCTTTTCTAGTCTTATTTTTCCTTTTCTAGTCTTGATAATCAGCATGTACTGGCATAACTATGTAAATAGTATTCCTTCAATGTAGAATTTGCCTTCCAATTTTGACCTAGGGTCTCCTAGAGCACAGCACTGATGAAGGAAAAAAAAGATGTAGGAAGAAGCTTCCCACTCTCAAAGAACTCATCCTCCCATCCTCAAACTCCACCCTCATTTCCTCCCTACTTGTTAATTTATTGGAAGAGCTCCTGTGCTAACTGGAGATCAGAGTCCAGAAAATACACTCACTTATTCCTTCTAAATAAATAAGCCAGCACTTAGCTGCCAGCACACAGAGTCTTAACCAAGCAGTACCTACCCCTATCTTCCCTTTTTTCACTCTCTAATAAAAACAAGGCAAGAAAACAGGAGAAGCCATGTTTCTCAACTCCCTCTGAGAGTTTTGAGACTTGCATCAGAGCCCCAGCGCCTTAGCTCAGAGCCCTCCCTGGAAGGACTGGGGACCCCTGGCTGGAGCTGGGCTCAGGCAAACCAGCAGGAGCAAAGCCCCTCAGACAGAGGCCCTGAGTTCCACACTCCCTCCCTCAGAAAATCCAGAGTGCTGAGGAGCTGTGGAAACAAGAATGAAACAGACCTGTTGACTTCCTTCTGCAGTGTGTGTGTATGGAAGCTAAAGGCTGATCCTTGCCCAAACTAATATTTAACAACAGCCTGCCATTAATGCAAAGGCTTCTTTGAAGAATTAGGAGTGAGAATGTACAACTTATTGCTCTGTGATAATTTTGTACCTTGACCACAAGCAATTATACACTTGGACAACAAGAGATTGCAGCGTGAAAATCTTCAGAAGGCAAGAGATATTTTTCTATGTTGAGGATATATCTGAATATTCCATTTTTTCTTCAGAGTATAATGCCTCACTAAGAATGTCTCATGATGATTAATCTTCTAGTATCACTATGATTTCAGTACATAAACAAAAACTGAAGGTCTAGCTGGCCAAAGTAACATCATATTTTTAATTACATAGTTTTATGTTTAGACATTTCTATGCTTATGTTTGCTGAGATGAAAGAAAAATACTTTGATTAAGAGCAGCTTAAAAACTAAATAATCACAGCAAGGAAGGATATCTGCATGTTTACCTGCTGGTTACATCTCAGCTCATTTATTTGAAATGAAGTAAGAAACAACTGATTCTTCTAATCTATGTCTAGCTTCAAAATCAGAATTTTCAGTCCCCTTTCTTTTGCATCAAAGATGCCTCCCTGCTGAGGAGAGGACACAACCAGACAAAATTTTCTTCTAGCTTCAGCAGATCTGTACGGAATTAGTAGGTCACAAAAGTTTCAGTTCCTGGAAGTGGCAGAGACAGAAGATACCTGGTGTGCAAGAGGGTGGCTGTCAGAGGAATGTCACAGGCAGAGCCATGTTCTAATATCAATTCTTCTATTCACTTGTGCCACAGCAAAATCTCAACTAAGACATTATCTTAACAACATTTCCTAAACTTTTATTCCTTGACTGTGCAGCCAGAACTGACCTTTAGCATTGCTATTCACAAGTTTCAAGTATAAGCTTTAAATCAGCACATTTACTGCACCACTAAGATTGGATCTCACTCATTTTCAAAGCAGGTGTCTTTAATATCTGTGGGAAGCAACTGAGCTCTACTCTTTCTGGAGTTGTGCATTGTTTGACTGGAACAAGAGCCCAGCCCCAAGCCAAGACCGCAGCAGCAGCAGCAGCAGCAGCAGCACGAACAGCGGCTCTGCGCTGCTACCTGGGCCCGGAGCGCTCCCGTGCCTTCCCGGGGATGCAGCACATCCAGCGGGGAGGCACATCCAGCGGGGAGGCACAGCCAGCGGGGAGGCACAGCCAGCGGGGAGGCACAGCCAGCGGGGAGGCACAGCCAGCGGGGAGGCACAGCCAGCGGGGAGGCACAGCCAGCAGGTGGAGCTTCAGGGCAATCCAAAGGGCCGCTCTCCGCCTCTCCTGCCGTGGGTTCTCGGGGCGCTGCTCCCTCCTGCGTGCCCGCAGCCAGCCGGGCAGGGCTTCCTGCCCCAGCGCAGAGCGCTCGGAGCCGAGCACAGGCACGATTTCCCCTCTAAGCAGCCCAACGAAGCCAGTCTGGACGAACCCGACCTCATCCCCAGGGCACCTGGTGCTCGTGTTCTGCGGGACACAGGGAACACCCCCGGCTCCAGCAGCCCCGCCGGGGCCAAGCTGCCCCTGCCACCTCCCGTGCCCCGTCCGGGGCTCCAGGAGCCGTGCGAGCACATGTCCAATTTCATTCAGGCACACCCGCAGCACAAGAGTCATGCAAATTTGAGTTTGCTTTGCTAGAGGTGCGCCTAAAGCGATAATTCAAATATTTTTAAAATATATCTTTTCATTCTTTGCAAAACAAGGTTAATTCCTAATGAAACGATTTGTGCTTAGTCCAGAAACGGAGAAATAGAATTAGGAGTTAAGTGAGTAACAACAGGGAAATCCTGTCTTCTACTGCCCTGCAGTATTTCTAGCTATGTTAAATACATACACAAGTTTATTTGAAGTTGCTCTCACCTTGTAAAGTTTTCCTCTGACTTTTCAAAAAACACATTTAACTAGAAAAGTACATTGTTCATTTTACAGCCTCCTCCTCCAGTACCTCTGCATTTGCTAAGGCACTGGGTGTCTTCAGAGGGAATTTACTGTCTCCTGCATTACTGGCCAACATTTTGGGCTTGCCTACTTCTTTTAACACACATGCACGGTGCACTCCAAAAACCTCAGCTGCTCAGTGTAATGTGGTGGTTCCATTTGAATCAGCCTTCCATTTGAATCCTTGAGCTGAACAGCAGAGACAGATACAGGTACATGTGAGTGAGCCCTATGGGTCACCTGTGGTTTTCAGTGATGAATGAGTGTAGATGAACAAATTAACACAGAGATGGCTAATTATAATTTTCTGTTTCTCACATAGAAAATGCAACCCCTCCTTCACATCCCCCAACGCTCCCCAGGGCTCTGCTGATTTGGAAATTCATAGCCACTGTACTTAGAGAAATCAAGTGTCCATAGTCCCTACCATATTTAGGACATAAAAGTTAACTTGTTTTACTTGGAGTTGCTTTTTTCCAAGTCCACCTTCCTTCAATTCAGCTTCTTGCTTCTAACCTTTCAGCTTATCAGCATTGATTTATTTAATATAAAGTAGTGAGGTTACCTTAGATCAATTATACCTTTTTTTCTGTGCAATTTCCAATGCTTAATACATCTGTTACTGCTCAGCCGCAGGGACAACTTGTCCAGCTGGATCCTAAATTATTTCAATCCTTAATTCAATTGTATTTTTGCCACAGCCCAGCCAATGAGCATAATTCTTTTATGGCTAAGAAGCCTCTTTAGAAATAATCCAATAGCCCATATTAAAATATAGGTCATTGTGAAAACTGCCAAGTGCCTGACTTGTCATAACTTTGAGGACAGGCTCCGAGTCTCCTTTGGCATTGCTGATTCTTTCAGTGCTTGGAGGCTTAATTTTAAAACAATCAGTTCAACAAAAACAATTTACTTAGAACTGTCCAAACTACTCAATGTTAGCTGGGAAGCTAAATTGCTACTTGGTGCTGCACTTGGCTAAATGCTACAACTAAGGGCAACAGGAGGTTTCCAAGTACTAAATCAGTCCACAACTTGATGTGCCTGTTGCTATAGAACTACAAAGGTTTTGGACCTTTGTAAAAGCCACCAAAACCCACTCAAACCTATACCCACCTTCACCCATATGAGGTGAAGACACCTGTAAGATAAATGTACAAACTTTCATAAGGCAAAATATACAAAAACTTCTTAAGCTTTGTGGAGAAGCTATTTTTTGCTCTTCAACTAATACCCATTATGAGACTTGAATCCTTTCAAAAGTCTGTATTTTTAGATATTCACTTTCTCCTTAGGAGAAGTAAATAATTGGTGGTTTTCAGTGTTTTTGAGGAGAGTATTTTTAATTAGCCACTGGATTTTTGCCTTTCTGTCTCAAAGACATGGTATCACAGTATCAAAAGCTTAAGGAAATTAGTTGCCTTAGGACCTCTAACAGCCACAATGATCCTTTCTCTCAAATAACAGCAATGGTAAGCTCATTGCTTCTTGGTAGATAAGATGAATCTAACTTTTTTCTGTCCTTGTGGATGTCCAGAACCTAGCACAACAAAATTCTGATTTGGATATAGCCACAGTGTAAACCTTGGGCAACTGTAGTGTGAACCTCTGCTTGCACACTTTCTCTTAGTGAAAAAGCAACTTTATTTAGCATAATTTGATTGTTTCTGAGTACTCTTAAAAATGAGAATTCTCAAAAATGAGAAAGAGAACTTAGATAAGTGAGGCATTTCATTTCCACGTCTCCACTCTCACTGGCCACAGAGTGTTCTGTTTCTGTGCCAAAGGAAGAAATTTGATCCCAAATATTAGGCCCAGTAGAAAGCACCAACCATTAAAATTTTAAATGTTTTCACTCTTTGTTTGGACTTTATTGTAATCAGTGAAATCAGCTGTTTTGCTTTTGGAAAAAGGATTCATCCTATTGTGCCTTCAGACAGAGGTGCATGATCCCTGTTAAACTGAATGAGGCTACATAAAGATTGGCTTGAATGTCCAATGATCAGTGTAGTACACAATAAACTTCAGATCAGTAGCCTGCATTAAGGTACTTATTTTTAGTTAAGCAAGATACCAAGATAATGGCAGCAAAAGAAAGAACAGGTCCTCCCAGCAAGTAAGAACAGATTGCTTCTGGCTTTTTGTTTTGTCTTTTCAACAGGGGGAAAATAATACCTAGAACCTGGCCAACAACAGTGCAGTGAAAAAATCATCTTGGGATCATTTGAAATTCAGCAAATTCTTATATCAGAAGATATTTTGTGTCATCTCTCAGTCTAGCTTTGGCCATCAAAGCAAGGTGTCTTTTTCAGGGTCTGCAGAAGACAGAAATGATGAAGTATCTTACAAAAACCTTGATTTAGGCAGATGCAAATAATGGTATGACCACATGGAGTTCCCAAGTTAAAACGCTTTTCACAAATTCTACCCACAGGTGTATATGCACAGAAAACTCCTACATGCAAAATGAGCTTCCCAAAGGAAGACAGATTAATCTGGTACTTTTTTTCTCATAACTGCCTTTTATAAAAGCAAGGAAAATGGGGTAGATATTAATCTATCACGACTTTACAAAAGTAGCTGTTACAATGACATTTGTAATTGTTAGTCTGAGCAGAAGACATGGAGATAAATAGAATTGTTAAGACAGGAAAGGAACTGACTAAAGAGGATATAATACTATGTTGTGCTATAAGGATAATTACAGACTTGGAGTGAGATTACCCATCTTGAAAGATCTGTTAGTGGGAATGATCTTATTAAATATTTGCATTAATAATACGCACCCAAAAGTTTGTGTTTGCTAATGAAATTTGAAGATGATTAAGTTGGCAGGCAACATTTAATCAGTGAAGAATGGGACTCACAGAAGGAAAAAAAAGGAAACCTAGCATAATAGAGATGGGATGGAAGCAAACAGAATAAAATGGTAAACCTGGTCTTGAAGAATTAGAGAAGTGACAGAGAAGAATGACTTGGGTGTTTACAGCCTGTCTGTGGACAAACATTTAGTACAGATGTGAAAAAGGCAAGTAAGGTCCCCTTCTAATTTAAATCTTGGCTGGTAGTCCTGGGAATTATAACTATTTCACTAAATGTTGGTAAGACTTCATCTAAAATCTCGGCCATTTTTGCTCAAGAAAAGTCTATTCCAACAAGAAAAGAGAAAGATTACTCAGATATAAAACCTGGTGAACCCAGAGGATGGAGTACAGCAGAGCCAACTGTACTGGTTCTCCTACTGTTCAAAGCAGAGCTGAGGTCAGTGTGTGCCCTTGCTCCCTTTTGGACCCTTGCACCCTTTGGACGCTGCACCCACTTCTCTCTTGCACAAGCCAAGATAAGGGAGGAGGATGGAGTGCACCTCCTGCACAGTCAGACTGAAACTGGGAGTGCTCCCAGTTCCACCCCACTCATACACAGCTTTGCAAATCGCTCTCATACAACCATCTCTCAGACAGAAAAAGCCTGATGCTAAAGCAGCAGCAGGAGCTAGTGGTCCAAAACAGGTAGCAAGGAAGAATATGATGAAGCTGAAACTTAACTACTGTGTGAAATGTTCCAAAGGAGATTAAAATCTTTAAAAGGCACTAATACTAGTAAACTGGAAAGAGGCCAGAGGGAGGTGAAAAAGTTATGCCTAGAGGGAAGGGGCACTGGTGTAATTATGAGGGATAAAACTCCAGGACTTCAACGTCATCCTCTCCACACACACATATTCCACACATTGTAAAATTACAAAAATGCCATGGGATAGCTTGCTTGGGTGACACTGATGGGCTCGTGAAGGTCATCTGATGCCAGAGACAGCAGATCCCAGGTAAAACAAGCTTTGAAGACAATCTCAAGCAATTTGATAAGGAAGTTACAAAAGCTGCTATCATGAGAAACAGGGAGAAGCCTTATCTTCCTCTAGAACTTGTCATTCTTGCACAAACAGAATACCAAAATACTGTGAAGTGTATCTGTAATATTTATTTTCAGTTTGAAGACAGTTTGTAACATGACAGACACAGTCAAAATGCGGGGTTGGACCAACCCAAACAAGCCTTTCTCAGTTAAAGAGATGTATTTCTTTAGCTCTAGGGAACAGATACTATGACAGCAACCTGCTAACAATAAAACATGGAAGTTTTAAATGCTAGACAAACATTACATTTGGAATAGCATTGTGATTTTAGAGACACTGTGAAGCCAACCTGTCCAAGCTACTCTTAAAAGTCCAAGAAGCTGGGGCTGATATATCTACTGTCATTAAAAGATGCCCAGTACATCTATGGCATGGCATCCTTTACCTGCTAACCTAGAAAGATGGGCACCCCTGCCAATGCCATGTTCCTATCACTGTGAAATCCTTTTAACATTGATTTAGTCAGAAGGCTTTGTTCCCAGTTCCTGCAGCAACTGGCTATTCCCCAAGTTTCTTCTATTACAGAATAACCAAACCTAACTTCGTTCAACTTATGCACTTTGTTTGAAAAATGTTTAGTCTTTCAGTGCTGGTGAGCCTTAAGGCCAGAATGAATTTCTGTGGATGTACCAGGACATGAAATTAAATACTTGGTGTATATATTCATTGCCTCTTTTACTCTTTCCATTGTATCTTAGCTTATAATAGCAAACTGATGCCCCGAGTCCTCAAGTCTGAAATCACCTCGTCATACAAATCTACTCATTAAAAAAAATCCCAAACTCCAAGTCTTTACCTCCCATTGCATTCACTGCTTTGATAGTTAGAACTCTTTTCATTTTTCCACTAAATTTATTGTGATTCCTTTGGTTTAAGTAGTGGTGGGGTTTTTTTCTCAGTGACATTTACCTCAATTTACTTATAAAACAGTTATATCCTCTCTCAGTTACTGTTTTGTTTGGCTCAACCGCCAAGCTCTTGCACCAAGTGTATAAGACATTTCATGAAGCAAGGCTTACAGATGCACCAGCTGGGAAATGCAAGTTCCAACATATTTGAACACTGTTTGATACCACCCTTCTCAGATGTTCCTAGTTCATAGGAAGGACTGTAGGCAGCTCCTGTAGCTCTATAGTGTCAGTGGCAGAGGGCTGTGCTGCCAGCACTGGAGAATTCAAACCCTGCTGCCAACAAGCACAGTGAGCCTTCACACCACCAGCAAATGGAGCTCTGAGAGCACATGCAGAATTGTTCATTGGGTTTTTTTCTTCCTTGACACTAATGCCTGAGTAACAGCCTCAGTTTACTGTTACAGCACATAGTATGTTCTCCCATACATTGCAAGTAATGACAGACAAGAATTTGAATAATTGCTAACTAACCTAGTGATACCTGACTATTTTCTGAAATAAATTTCAACCTATTTCCCAGCCAACAGTGGTATATCACTAACGCCCTGCCATCTTGTCTGGCCCCACTGAAGCTTCTAAATACAATATTCTCTTCTCTGACTTCAACTCTACCCACTGTCAGGCTACATTAGGCATAACAAGATCCAGACAGATTCAAGATTAAGCAACTTTTTCATAAAATCCAATTGAGGAGTTTCTTACCTTGAGGGTGCAGCAGATATTAAATTAACCAGATTGTGCACACTTCCCATGCAAGAACTAAAGGCATATATATATATATATGCAGAGTGACTTAATTCTCTTAGGAAATAAGCGGGGGCTTTCTAGATTCCTCCCACCATAGACATCATGATCAAGCTCAGCTAATTGAGACCTTGTGGGGAAAAGGGTGTTCCTGAGCAAGGCCTTATTTTTCCAGAAGCAATACAGGAGTGCTGCTGTCTATCATAGGAAGTCTGTGCGGATCATCAAGGCAGTAATAGTCACGTGGAGAGAGGGGAACCAGGTTTAAAAAGCTCCTTACTGGCTAGGCTACATCTTCAGCTGCCAAAGAGACTTCAGTCCCTGAGTGGTGGAACCAAGAAGGAGCAATCCCCCTTCAGTCATCTTCTCCCTCCCCATAGGTACCAGGGAATGGGACAGAGACACCCCCAGTGCTGTCTGGTGAGTTTGTCAACAAGGGCTGTGCAGCTGAGAGCAGAGGCTGCCTTGATTTCTGAAACAGAGCATGTCCTTTATTTGCTGCGGGAGAATGGGGGTGCAGATGCCCTTAAACTCAGGCAAGTCGGGCATATTTGGGGGCAGTGCTTGGAAGAGGGTTTGTATTTGGTGTGTTTGGTGTGTGTGGTGGAGTGACTGATGGGTGGTACGAGGAGGAGGCAGCAGCGCAGCTGCGCACGAGCACGATCCCGTGGGCTGCACTGCGCAGGAAAACAGCAACTGCTCACAGGGCACCACGGGATAGTCACACAGACTTACAGCACGTATGGCATGGAGTGCCAAAAAGAAGAGAAAAAGGTCCACAAGAGTGTGGTGTATTGGAAAGAGATGAGGGCAGGAAATCACAGAGTAACCAAAAGAGAACGTATGAGCCGCATGGTCTAAGTACCTAAGTGCTCTGGAACAGTATAGCCACTGGTCAAATACTTCACCCAAATAGAGGATTTAGGATTCAAGCCAGAGTTTGGGTGTTAGAGCTTGAGCCAAGTGTGTTTTGTGAAGGCATAAAATCTGTATATTGCCACTAGCTGTCTTGCTAGCATCTTTTTAGTCTGTAGCCTAAGGAGAGACGGGGAGGATGCCAATATGTGAACTTTAACTCTGAGGTGATATTCTTTTTCCCATTCCAAGTTTGCAGAGAAATCTGGTACTCTTTATGAACTCTGACTAGCACCTTCTATGTATTACAATACATGTGCCAGGCAGAAGAGAAGCTATTTAGTACTGGGAGAGCTGTTTTCTGTCTTTTGTGGACAAATTTTATTCCCTTAACTGACACGGAATGTAGAATTACTATTCACAGCTGTAACAAGAGGAGCCCCTGAAAACCCCTTTCTGCAGCAATATTTAGCCAACTTCTGGCACCAGTCACTGTTCTGCCAGATAATTTTTTCCCATTCTATACGTAAAAGACTCGGGTTCCATTTGGAATAGCAGCAAATAGCTAATGTCCCACAAATGCCTCAACCTGACAGCCGAATTCTACCAGCCTCACACTTGCCATGAAAGAAGAAGCTGGGCATCCATCAGCTCTTGGCATAGGAGCATTAGCAGTGTCCAGCTCTGCCATGCAGCCGGCATCCCACCGGGTTCTGATGTCAAAAGCCAAAACTTCTGCTGTTTAACTAAAGCCGCACTAGCGGACAGGGGAGATCAGCCGAGAAAGAAGGGAAGTGGGCAATGCAAGCAGGTTCTACCTGTTGCCTGCTAACAGCGATTTCAGCTGGCTGGACTAGGGATGCGTGTTTTGCCTGGCGGGAAGCAGCCGCTCCGAGCGCGCCGTAGTCTGCGGCTGGACGGAGCCGACCCGAGTAACTCGGCGGGGAACCAGGGGCGGTGCGGGGCTCCGGGCAGTGCAGGCTCGGAGCCGTACGAGCTCCGGGCGCTGCGGGCTCCGGGCCGTGCGCGGGAGGGAGCTGGCGGGGCCGGGCGGCGGCCCCAGGTGCGGCCGCTCCCCGCGGAAGGAGGCGCGGGCAGCCCCGCTCCCCGGGGGCGCCCCGGTCCCCCCTCTCCCGCCTCATTTGCATGGCTCTTATTACGGCCGTGCCTCGCTCCCGCCGCGCTGACACCGCCGGGCTGAGCGCGGAGTCGCCTCCAGCGGGAAGCGCACTTCCGTTATCTGCGCGCCCGCGCCCCCTCCTCAGCTCGCTCTCTCTGGATGTTTAAGGCGAGGATGAACAAACAGGTCCAGCCCGAGCGCAAAGTGTCGGTGGTGGCCCCTTTGCCGGACCGCGCGGGGCCGCCGCCGCCGCCGAAGAAGGACGTGGAGCTGATCCTGGTGAAGGAGCACAACGGGGTGCAGTACACCAGCAGCAGCCTCCTGCCCGCCGCCCCCGCGCCGCGCTACGGCACCCAGGACAGGGAGACCTGGGGCAAAAAGATCGACTTCCTCCTCTCCGTCATCGGCTTCGCCGTGGACCTGGCCAACGTCTGGCGATTTCCATACCTCTGCTACAAAAATGGAGGGGGTAAGAGAACCGCTTGCGAGGTCTTTTTTCCCCGGCCCCACAGCCCCAAGCCGCACCGCCGCCAGGGTGGCATCCCGCTCCTCTTGGCGGAGTTTCTGGGGGAAAGCCGGGAGCCCGGGCTCACCCCGCGCAGCCCGGGCGCGGTGCCGGGGGGAGAAGGGAGGAGCGGCGGCACCGTCGCGCTCCCCAGCGCTCCCCGCTCCTCCGGGGCAGCGGGCACCCACCGCGGCCCCCAGAGCACCGCCCAGCCCCTTCCCGGGAGCGATTGCTCGCACGCTCCTCGAAGTTTAACTTAGTTTTTGAGTACAGGCGTATTTGCCTTCTGCTGCCACTCCAGGCTGCTTAACACATTTTTTTCGTTCGCAAAAAATAGCACCGGTTGGGGGGGAGAAGGATGGAGAGAAAGTCCAAACTAAAAACACTCAATCAGAAAAACAGTATCTAGAAGAGCTAGCGCCAGACCACTGAAAGCTTTCCCGGGGGCAGTTTTAATAAAGGATCGTGATTTCTGCCCTCGGTTCTGCAGTGTGGGGGTTCACCCCTCCTCCAAAGTAGGTAGGAGACTTGTTACAAACAAAACCTCACCTCCTGCACGGTTTGGCAATGCCAGCAACAAAAAAATTACATACAGCAACTATAGTTGGCTCAGATTGTCTGGCATGTCTTCAGTAAGACCTTAACTCCATCATCCTCTTTCATCTCCCTGAAGTAAGCTGTGCTGTCAGTGGTGACTCCAGACTGATGGAGTAACACCATCTGCAAGCTGGGCAGGTGCCTGGGGTGCTTTCAAATCACACACTGAAAGAACAGACCCTGCCTGGCAGATGGAGAACTGTGTGTGAACAGTGAACCATCCAGATAGAACTGACGGAGAAAGCACGTTCTGAAAGATAGTTATGTATGTTATGTATGTGTATAGTGATAGTGTGGTTGCCTGGTGATAAAGGCTAATAGTTCACACTTGCAACACAAAATAATTGCTTCCTGTGAAAATAGGAATGCAGGATGAATGGGAAAATCCCTATCAAATAACATGGAATTATACCTGTCCTTGGAACTTTAGAGGATGCTGGTGCTAATGAAACACTCGGTTGAGCTTGGTACCTCCAAAACGTCTAAGAGGAGTCAGAAAACCTCTCTGCTCACCACCCAGACAGACTGGAGAAAGTAGTTAGTACTGAAAAATAACCTCCATCCTTATTTTGTTATGTCCAAAAATAGTCCTAGCCTTTCACACCACAGCAGCACAGTGCATCAGGAACCCAGCAGGCTCCCGCTGTGTCAGGTGCAGGTGTGGCAGCAGCATCACTCATACCACCCAGGACAGATGCACCACTGCCACATCTCCACGTCATCCGGCAATTTGCAGGAAAAGAGAAAAATTCCCCTATCTCACTTTGCACAAGGTGACACCCAGAGTGCCTGAACTCTTTTCTATTCTAATTTGGGTCACTTAATTTCCTAGCCCGCTTCCTTCATAATTTACTGCCAGCTCAGGCACAGAAGGTAACAGCCTGCAACTCTTGCATTTTGTTTAGCCACCATGTATTATCTTATGTCAGTTCAGCTGGAAAAAACTGGGTCTTCATTAGCATCTTCTGATTCAAATACTTCCAAATGACAGTGAAGAGAAAGCCAACAGCTACAAGAGGCACATTTCAGTGAAAAGTTTGCAGTAATTCTTCCATATCATCAAAGTAAAATCAGACCTTTAGGGACAGAGGCAAGAGAGGCCCTTTGCTACCAAAATCTATAGAATGGTCAAAAACTGTTTACTGATACAGAGACCAAACACTCCCGTATCTTAAAATTTTTTCATCCATTGCCTCTTACGTTGGACATACATATTAGTTTCAGTCAGTAGAAACTCTTGCAAGAGTTTCAGGCTCTAAAAGTATTTTACTGAGTTTCAAGCCAACTCAGTCCCTTCTCTTCTTTCTTTCAAACTGTGCTTGGGAGCTTGTTTGCTTTATGCATAAATTTTCCTACAAGACCAAAAAACATGAGGCAACAGGCAGAGCTGTGGGATATCGTTAGATTTTGTTCAGATCTTTCCAGTCATAAATCGTGGATATTCTTAAATATCTTCCCTCCCCCTGCCACTGCTATTGCATGAGGGAACCTTTCTAGCACTAATTTAACTTTTGCTGCCTCAAAAGGATAACACAATGAGTTTCATACAATTGCTGTGTATTGCATCTGGAAGTTGGTACGTGGATATAGATTTGAGGAAAACTTAATTTCACTATCTTAGTAGTTTTTCTGGGCTGCTGAGCAAATTAAAGGGATGAAATCAGAAGCTGTTTTTATACTTGTCTAGCATCTTCAGACTTAACCTATAAAAAAATTACACGATGCTCATACAAGGACTACAGTTTGCCTTTTGATATTTATAAGGAACTGCTTGGTAAGGAAGAAACCAACAGAACACTTGAATTGGATGGTATGCATTAAGTAAAGCAGTGGAAGGTAAAAGGTTTCCTTTCCTCTTCCTCCTGCAGTTTCTCTTTATTTTGAAAGCCTCAGCAATTACTCAGCCTCTGTGACTTAACTGGAGCTGACTTTGGACAGTCAAAGGTGTGAGTTATGTACATGTTACAGACTGATTGATACAAAATACTCTGTGAAACGAAGCACATTTCAATGCCCTAAGTCCTGGGTCAGCAGAGCTTGTGCTACCTATCAAAAAGAAATTCTGCTATCCTACAATGCCTGCAGACACACTAAGGGCCTTTCCTTGCTTGTAAAAGTAGGTGGCTCTCAAGAAATCATGGAAGCTTACAAGAATTGAGAAGGAAAGTATAAACATGCACTGTATTCCCCCATTCAAAGTTGAATTTTACAAGGACATGGATGTATGTACACCCCCTTCTTTTTACTAGCCAAGTCTTGGCGCTTCTTTCTTTCATGAACTCCAGGGAAATTTTCTATAAAAAAAAACAGACACAGAGACTTTTGGGTTAGAACTGGAAGTTCCACTTATACAAAACTCTGATAGTTTACCTTTGTCAGTTTTACTTACACAAGGCATACACCACCCAGTGGCAGTTGTACAGACTTTTTTTTTAGGTAACTTCGGAGACAGCACTGGTGGTGGTAACAAAAAGAAACATTTATATTTTAACAAGCTCCCAGTAACAAAATGCTAGAGAGTAAAGAGCATCCAGCAGAACTAAAATATTGAATGAATAGCCAGAAACATCTGTGTTTTGGGAGTAGCCTGCTGAGAGACCCCAATGGGACTTCTGCACAAAGATAGATGGCAGAATGTAACCCTTCTGTAAACAACTGTAATTTTTGGAATCATTCTTCTGCTATTAAAAAAAAAAAAAACCCCAGTCTTTAGTAAGATCTAAAAATCTAGAGCATTTGTTTTTCTGTATCAGTTATTTACTTTCATAGGACTTGCCTGCTTTACAAGGGTAGAGACAGGTCCAGTGGCTGTATTGTAATATGAAACATGCCACAGAGAGCTTACAGGACAGTTTAGTATGACCAGACTGGAGGAGTTCTTGCCCTCCCTGACTTCTTAGAAGCAGGATATGCCCACTGTGTGCTCTAAAGTATTTATCAGGTGATAGGGTAGGCTCTGTACAGATGGGAAAGCTCTGCAAGCTCCCACTAAGTAGATATGACAACACTCCAAAAGGGGAATTCTCAAACATCACCTTGTCAGTCCAGCTGATCAAAAAAGACCACAACTTACATGTATGCGACTGCTGCTCACAGAGGAAAAGCACTGTTTGCAGCAGATGGAACACTTTTTGTGCAGTGCATTTGTGAGAGTTGCAAAGGAAGCAGGGCTTGTCACTGGATAAATCATCAACTAGGGTCATTTCTACTGGCTAATCTTACAAGAGCTATATCCTCATTATAACCTTTCTGGCAAGGCCACTTTTTTTTTTAATTATTTTTAAGAAAAAGATTCCCTAGCTGTATAACTCTCTCTCTAAGTGGTAAACATCAACGTACTCCAAATAATTTTTTTATAGCACAACCAACATTTTAATTGCTTCCCATCTCTATAAGAGGCTATGGTGAATTAAAGAAGATGACTACTATTAAAATTATACTCTCATCAGGTTAGGGAAAGATTTATCCTTATATTTGGATTACATCTGAAATTTTACTGATGCCAAATGAGGTTGAGTAATGCCTACTATGATTAACTGAAGTGCTCACAGTGGGGGAGGATGATGCTCAGTCTTAGTTAACAAGCTATTGTAGTTTTTGTACAAGATACTTTCAGTATTAATGTTCAATTTTGTTTCCTGTTCCTGCATAGTCATAGGCAGAATTAATATTTCCCACTGAAATTTGGGGAAAAGGAATTTACCAACATAAAGTATTTCTTTTGTGAGCCAAAGTATTTGCAAGGTCAGTCATGTTCAGACAACTCATTAGGAAGCAT
>VZUA01099266.1:23430-35739 GCA_013401035.1 Horornis vulcanius | reverse complement strand
TTTCAATTCAAGTCAAAACTCATTTGGATAAGAAAATCAATGACAGAATTATTGCTGAAATTAAGGCCCAGGCAAGTTTCATGTGTAGCATACTTAGGTCCTGCAATAAGCTCTCTTACTTCATGCTGTGCCACAGGCAAAATACAAACAATGTTCTGCAAATACCAAAATCTGTAAGTAGCTACATTTAAATAACATGAAACCATTTCACAGGATCTGATCTCAGGTTGATACTTTTGATTCCATCTTAAAACTGAAGCATATTTACACAACGGCTACGTACCTGTACAAACAAGGACACTTCAGTATGATATAAGCTCATGCTGGTCACCTGATACAACCTCCCTAAATTAAAACTGAGAGAGATTGTGAACAGAGGGCATTTCAAGCTGCTGCAGTTTCATGAGAAACACACGTTTGTTTCCTCACTTAATTGTCCCTTCTTAGCTGCACAAAACTGAGGAGACATAGAGGCTGCAATGTCATGACACAGACTGAACCTTTGTAATATAATAAATAAGCACACCAGGAACATAAATTCAAAACCTATTTTGTAATAGTCAGATACAAGCCCATGTATACTAGGAAAGAACCATTTTTCTGCAGTGGAAAGTGTGGAAACAAATATCCACTGGTACCTAGAAAAATATGAAATGGCTCATCACCTTTTTTTTCCTCAGTGTAACACTCATGGTGTGGAGTAAAACAGTTCTTCCAAGTACAGTGGTTGTACTTGACATTTCTACTACTATTTTATAGATAAGAAAATTCTCTCAAACTAGGGACAAGAAATAGCATGATACTACAGTACTGAACAACATAACACAGCTGTGATAGAAACCCCTACTACATTTTGCCTTTCATATAGTTCTTTGGTTTTGGGTAGTTGCTCCTGAAGTGTGGTGTATGGATCACTGTTAGCCAGCTAAGTCATGTCAGGGGATCTGTAGTGCTGCATATTCAGTATTTGCAGCAAAGAATTCAACAGAAGTGAATGTTTCCCTGAGAACTTTAGAGGCCTGATGCTGACCCATAATTACACACTCAACACTTAACCTCTCCTCTCAGTTATAGGCCAATATTATCAGAAAGCAGCATTGTCCATGTAAAGAACAAGGATTCAGGTTTCAGCTGGAAATAGAAAGGTTATAAATGGCCACAAGCTAAACTTTCAACCAGGGGAAGGCACTCTTATCCAATTACAAGAAAACTTCATGTCCCTCTCTGCGATTAAACCATTTGTCTGCACTATTAATACTACCAGAGCAGCATTTTTTTAATCTGGAGAGGCAAAAGCCAGCACAAGCAAAAAGAGCAGCCATTTGGCAAGGGAAACAGTGCAAGTTTAAAGGCAGAGAAGGTGTCACTTAATAGCAGAAGTGTTATTAACAGGTTTTTATCCCACATTTTTTGCTAATTTTTCCTCTTCTTTGTGCTGTATTCCTGGTTTGTTGTGGTCTTAGGGTTCTTGTTTATAGATTGTTAAGAGCTTTGTGAGTTTCTGACACGAAAAATACTAGATAACTGTTGTGCTAAGACAGAAACAAATGAAAACACATTTTTCCTTAGGTGCTTAGACATAAGGGAAAAGGTAAAGGAGAAAACCATTTCAGCTGGATTCACTATTGCATTTAGCAAGTGTGCATGCAAAGATACTTATGAAGATTAATTCCATATTACAACAAGAAGGTACAGAATCTTTTTGCCTATGTTGATAATTCTCCTCATTACTACACTATTACAATAGCTGTTGATAGCACTCCTATGAAAGTAGCAATTTCAGAAACTGGTACATTACATTTCATTTTCCTTCTTTATTCTAGTGCTTTGACCTTTGAAAGTTAGTGTAGATTCTTGGAGTGATTATATAGCTGTAAGTTTATGTCCAGTATCTACTGAAAGTATTTGCAAATTTAAAAGAAATAATTTTCGTCTTTAATTGCAATAGCAGAACTATTGCCTTATTACTATTCTTACTCACTTTGAAAGTGCCAAAGCTGCTGTGGGCAAATTGCCCCTCGATAAAAAAACTGCACATGAAGTTGCTGAAATAATCGTGCATTTAAAAATGAAGTAAAAATGTTATTCACAGATTCAGAGGATGAGCAATGANTTTTTTTACAAAACTATCTCATTATTTTAAATGTCCTTGAGAGTTCCATGCCATTAGCTGTCTGAGAAAATGAAATGCTCTTTTCCATCAATATGTGCATGAAATCCATATCAGATTTTCCTTTGAGAAGCTTATGTCAGTCAATATGGTTTCTGTAGACCACTGTTTTCCATACTGTAACAAATTAAAATTAAATATCTGGTGAAGAGGACAAGACATGTGCATGTTTTTCTGACAAAGAACTGTTTGCTGTGTATTGTCACCGTGTCTTCACCAATCTCAGGCCATGGGAGCAAGGGGAACAAGGAGCAGAGGACAACAGAAGTAAGAAGAGGAGAAGGAATAGTTGTTTAAAAAAGGATTTGAAAAGGCCTAAGAGCTCTTTGACCCCCATAACACGGCTTCCACCTCACTGGTAAACTGTCCTTTACAGTTTAAATAAGCATTCTCCACATCCAAGGAGTGCTCCTCTCTCTGGAGCTTGAAGAAGCCAACTCCTTTCCATGAGCCTGAGCAAACCACAGGTCCTCTGGAAATGCTCCCCTCCAGCAGCATCTCTGCATGGGCACAGCTTCCCCAAGTGTCCCAGCAATGCAAACACTGCTGACTGTCCAACATGACAGCTCCAGTTCCTGGCTGCCTGCTCTGCTTTGCCCTTGAGACAAACACCACAGTCAGGACCATTAGTCACTCTGTTGATCAGAGGAAAAGCCTGGCTGAATCAACACAGTGTTAGGATCTAATCCTGCCAGAAGAGTGAAGAGAAATTTCTGGTCAAGCAGATTTGCCACACTGCATGTCTGTGATTAGTTTCAATTTAGCTTGATGTAGTCTAAATAGAAGTGACAGCTAGAAAAAGCTGGAAACTGAACCTAAAAGCGAGGGGATGAACCACTGCTTGAACAGTGATCTTCCCACTGTATTAAAGAAATTAATTTAATATTTGCATTTAATCACAGCAATTACAGTTAACTGAAGGGGAGGATTCCTATTTTCTGAAGATCCAAGATATAAATGATATCCTTCATTTGCCTATGTACTTATTACCTGAATTTTCAAGAACTCTTGGCTCTATAAAAGAGATACGATTCCTCCAATTTCTGGTTTTATTGGAAATGTCTAACCTATTTGGTCCAGACTCCATGTCATGCTCAGTGAAAACAGCTTGAAAAGAAATAGAGATAATAAATTTATGCTGAGCCTTTAGACGTTAATTCTTATTAATCAATTTAGCCTGTATGAAAAAAGCCTGTCCTAAGCCTGAGACCAAGAAGATCTCAGGTCTTTCAGCTTTTCAACCATGATCACAATTGAATGCAGACTGCATAGACAGTACCAGGTAAAAATCAGATAATTTAAAAGTAGTACAGAAATACATACTCAAGGATGCAGTTTCAGCATTACATTTGAGGTACTACAGCTGAACGATAACTTATTTGCAATTCCAAATCACCAAAATCACTTAGGGGCAGTTTGGTACAACATTCAGAGCCTGTGCAAGAGTCCTGATCACTGCAGAGATGGTACAAGAAAGGGGCACTTGCTGTTGTAATGATTCTCTCTGGAGGCCCTGCCTTTCAGAGCTGTACAGCTCCCATTCAGAGCATTTCGCTTGCTGCTTGTGTTTCAAAGTGAAAATGGAGCTGCTGGAACATTGAAAAGAAGTCAGAAAAGAACCTTGGCTATTTCTCAGTTTCAGATCCCCATAAGCATTCAGATCCAATTCACTTTCATATGTTAAATTGGAAGGGGGAAGATTTGAAGTTTCAAAGGCCTATTTATCTTCCTCCTAATCTGCCCTGCTTGTTCCCCGTGCAGTGAAACTCTACCTGTTATCTGCTCCTGTCTATTATCACATCCTCCAACTCCCCTCCAGTGTTTCTGACCTTCACCTGCACATGCTGCTTCTCTCATCCCAAGCTCCTCTGAGGGATGCCAGCTCTGCTCTGAAACATGTAGCTACTTTTTTTGTAAACTCTTCTTTTCTTTTTCTTAAAATCCACGTCCACTGTGACACGAGGAAACACTGAGGTGACTAATGACAGGTCTCCCAAAGGGAATCTGGGAAGCGTGACAGTAGAAAGAGCAACAGCAAAATTTATTCTTCATTGATGAGTTTGTTAGGGTATTTCTGCCCTGTAAAATACTACAGGACAAAGGATGCCACTGGATGGAGCAGCTCTGAGGGACAGAGCTAATTAGCCTGAGCACAGTGCCATGCCAGGAGGGTTAGAGAAGGGAGTTAGTGTGTTCTCATCAGAGCATCCATCAGAGTGTAGAATTTCATTAGTAATTGAGCAAATACAATTCCATAAAAGTTAGCAAAACTCACATGACGCCTGATTTGTAGAGAGTTTTTTTTTAAGGTCTTAAGTGCAGGCAAACAAATGCTTCTAGTAAAAACCCACAATTTTGAACTTCTGTTGGAAAACAGGAAAAGGAATTCCTTCACTTTTCTTGAAACAACTACAATGCAGCAATTATTCTGTTTATGGTCTTTTGACAATACAGAAATTTGAATAACTATAAATTTAATTTTGAGAGGTCCCCCATCAGCGGAACAGAAAACCTCCCAAGCTGAGCTGCTCTGTTTGCTGACAGCTATTCCAGTGAGCTCTGAGCCATTCCCCACCTCGGGAGGCAGAGCAGAGACCTCACCGTGCACCTCTAGGCACCGACTCACTCCATGGGAAGTGACCACGCACAGAACAAATCAACTTTAGGGATAATGATCCGGGTGTGACCGACTGCCAGCGCTGTCCCAGGGGTCACTCCCACACGCTCCTGTGCGTGGTCAGCTCTGCAGCATCACAGCTACTTTTGAAAATGTAGAACTCCTACACTAATGGGATTATTTGTAATGCTGTGTAGTGAAATCAAAACATGAATTTCTATTAAGTGCATGTCCTGAATTTTTTTAGCTAGCCAGTGCTATAAACTGAATTTTTATGACATCCTCATCCTTGACATTTTGACTTCTATTTTTTCCAGGTGAGTTGCTTAATGACCAATTTCCAACATGCTGCCAGTGACTCAGGCATCATTTCTGCACCAGTCTGATCACCCTGTCACAAGTTCTTGCTCACACAGATCTCCCACCTTCCATCTCAGATTGGGGGCCATATCTTATTGGCTGAACAGCAGGAAAGCATTAGCAGTAATTACAGAAATGTTTTTCCTCTGCTCTAATTACAGTGACATCAGCATTCTATTAACCTTTAAATGACTGGTATTTTTCCAGAGAGAACTGTAATGAAAAACAGTTAAGAAAAAGAGTTTCAGAGCACAGAAAAGAAAGCAGAGGTGCTTTCTGCTGGTGCCAGTGTAAAACCCTCCTGACAGTGCTCTGGTACAGATGGACACCACTGCCTCTCACAGGCCAGAGCCTCAGCTTAAAGTGTATTTTGGAACAGCTTCACTGATCCTGGCAGCCTCCTATCTACAGAGCACAGTTTTTATTTCCCAGTCCTTAGAGATCTTGGGAAAAGCCACCTGGAGCTCAAAGTGCTGTTGCAGGTACCTTGCAGCTGAAAATAGTGAGAAGTTACTGTCTTGAATGTGCTTCTGGACAGACAGAAATAAGAATTTTTCTGGATTTACCTCAACAACAATATACATTAAGTGCTGAAGAACATAAAAAATAATTATTTCTTTCATGATAGTCCAGTTTCATCTGCTATAAAGTTGATTTTATTCCCTTGATGAGATTCCTTAATTTCTTTTGCAACTGGTCTAGGAATGGAAGTATCTTTTTGAGAGAAGCTAAGGAAAGAAGAGGCTGGAAGAAAACCAGGTTTTTTTTTTTGAGCAAGTCAAGTGAAGTAACAGATATTTTTGTGTATTCTGAAAATTATGTTTAACATTTTAGGGATGCTTAGTCAGAGGAAATTATTTTTTGTCTCTTTAGTCTTTCCAAACACTTCATTCCTTTAAAGGAAATGTGTGGAAAGACTTCCCATGATAATATGAATATTCAGGAAAAAATAGGGGACTATTTATGCTGATACATATTTTTGGACTCAGTTGTTTCTGGCAGAGGTGCCTGTTCCCCAAATACACCTCAGCATCCAGATACACAATGGCAAGCACTTCTACAGTGATATAACACAAATTTATGTTCACAGTAGCATACACAGAGGCTTGGCACAGGGAGAACAGAGGAGCACCAGTAATGGAATAAAATAACCTTACTCTCTCCTGCACAGCTAGAAGGAGCCCAGTGCAGATGTTTCATTATGGAAATAAAATTGTTCTCTTCTTTCAATGTCCAGAATTACTTTTGTAGATGCAGTTCTTGCTTCAGTGCAGAACTCTGCTGCATGTCTTTGTAAACATGCTTAGAGTTCTCACCTTTATGTTAAAGCTTCTCTTGTTTTCACATTGATTTATGGCTAATATATTTATGCACTTATATTGTGAACTTCACACAATCCACTCCTGAAGAATGAAACCTGGATAAAAGAGTTCTGACTTGGAGAATTTATTTTTTTTTTTAATTAGAAAGCAATCCTTATTTTCTTTTTTTTTTTCAGTGTCTTTCCAAAGAATCATTCTAGTGCATATAAATATTAAAAAAAATAAATTGTACCAGGTGAAGTGAGTGCTATGACAAAAGATCTCAACTGAGACTCAAATCCTTGACCTGAGTGAGGCACAGAAGGGACTTGAGCCAGCTTTCTTCTCTTGCTGTGTGACAGAGCCACCATGCCATGGATAATGCTGGACTGATTCCCTCCCTCTGTGTTTGAAATTTCAGGCAGAATTTCAGGGAATCCTTCACTGGCCAAGAATCACTGAAACTGCCCTTCTCAAAGGAGAAGTTGCAGCCTTTACACAAAACAGTTCTGTCAACTGAACAAAATATCATGAGCAGTGGACTTGTACCATTTCCTAAAACAGCCAAGAGGCTTCAGGACCATGGTATTCATTTTCAGAACCTTATACTCTTAGAAACCTTAATCTTACTTCATTTCCTTGAGGGTGAGAACAGTCAGCATGAATTTACCACAGGTCAGATGAAGATTAGAGAAAGCCAAAGGCAGAGGGGAGCATGTAACCACAGCACAACCCTGATGGCTTTAGGAACGTGGTGTTTTCTGAGCCTTGGCAGAGGTGACTGACTCCAATACAGGAGCTCTTAAATCAGCACACACATATATTGGAAATGCATCTGCAAAGAATTTCCTCCTAATGAAGCAAGTAAAAAGAACTGAAATTGCTTAGTATATACCTTTAGAAAAATCTTACTCATCTTAATATATTGGCATTGCTACAATTAATAGCCTGTTTGAATTTCCCTTACAGTTTCTATTACAGGAGACTCATAATTCAGGCATAAAAATCTTACTCTAGGCTGAAACTCGTTATTATTTAGTGTCTGAACTTGTTTCATGCAGCTTTTCTGCACAACCCAGCTCACTTCCCACCCCCTAAGAGTAACAGATGTGGGGTTCCTCAACATAAGCTGCTGGTAAGGGTTTACCTCAGCAAGCTGAGGTGTAAAATTTACAAGAGTGTATTTTTAAAAGAAACGGCTGAGTCTGTCCAAGGGCAGATGGGGTAAGAGCTCAGAAGGTGGTTCTTCTATCTAAATCTTTAAACACAATCAGAGAATGACCCTGTTCAGGGACAGGTCAAAGAAATGAGCCAGAGAGAGAATGGAAACAGAATCATGCCTGGTGAGACTTCTACCACAGAAAAGAAGTGAAGACATTGGGATTCTTTCCAGATTGGTAATTACTGTTCCTTCTGGCTCAGGTTGTGACTGCAAACATCAAAACCAGATCTGTGCAGAATCAAAACACTTTGCCATGTAAATCTGTTCCAGGCCAGACACAGATGCAAACTTCACTCCCATTGAATCATCCAGAACAATGATGATGCATAGAAAGGTTTTCTACCACGACATGAAAACAGAGCATCTTGACTGGTAAATTAAATTTATGTCAGATGATGGTTTGCAGATGGAACACAAGACTTTTCAGATTGGGCAACTGGAGTTCAAAATCCTAATTTACTACACCCTACACTTTTCCTTTTTCTTGAGACATTACAGAGTTTCTACATTCTCAGTTTTACAAAAATTTCTTTGAATGTTTTTCCCAATTTCCTGAAATTTCCAAGTCCATTCCTTTAACTCTCTTCTAATTTTCGAAAATTCTGAAGAGTCAGAATTAAGACCTGCTTCTTAAAAAAAAATTCTACAAAACCAGAGTATCACCTTTTACTATTTTGCAATAAAATTGAATTACATGGATAAAGGTGACTTAATACATCACTTATCACACTATTTGCAAACCCACACGGATAATGACTTTAAAAAAGCAAATATGGAAAAATAAGAAGTACTAGGGAATGGTCTCCATCCAATAGAATGGATTTGGCAGCAAAGATCTCCAGTTTCTACTCCCAACCTTCTCATTTACCATGAAAGTCACTATTCTTCTCTTCTGTTCCTCATCTTCCTCATTTGTAAAACATGAATGTCCTGACTGACTTCACAGAAAGCCTTCATGATTCACTTAATCAAAATGCTTAACTGAAAAATATAGATGAACCTTCCTTGAGGGAAAGCAAACAAAACCTGCAGTTGATAGAGTTCCCAACAAGAAGAACCGCAAGAAGAAAACGAACTGTAAATGATCATTTTAAAGGACTTTACCAACCCATGACATCATGCTAAAAGAGAGTTCACATGAAAATACAACTCTACAGATGATCATTGATGAGCACTGAACAGGCAGCCACCAAGGAAGTTGTGTTTATAGGAATCACTTGATCAGAAATCACAGGGTTCTTCTTCAATTTTTTGTGCATAATGTCAGAGCATGATGAGATTCTACCAGTTCTTGTGCACTGACGGAGATATCTCATAAAAAGAGAATCTCCCAGGCTAAATCCACATATTTTAAGTCAGACATTGGGCAAGTTTTTCATTAGCCTTAAAATTAAACCTGTTTCGTAGGGTCTTAAAAAATATCTTTTCTTGCATGAGAGACAGTAACTTCTCACTTGTACTGTTTTTTAGTGAGATCACCGAGCGTGGATTCCAGCTTCCTAAGGTATGGATGATCATCTTCAGCCTGGAGTTCCCATTAAAATACTTCCTCATTTACTCTAGATTGACATTTAAATTTTGAAGAAATAACTAGCGNTTTTGGTAGTTTGTATCTGGAAAAGAGTTGGAAGGCATAGTTCTGATACTCAAAGGGAGAGAAAAATCCCAACTGAACTAGAAAGTTTATACATTCTCAGATGAAATGATATATTTTTAATTTGCAGGCATCTCTGTACAGCTCAGAAGCTTTCCTCTACTGTGACAGATTGGAAAACTCCAGTACAATTTGTCTTTTCAAGCTGTCCCTGAAAGAAGATTCTGGGGGAAGCTTTTTAAGTGCAGAAACATGTGCTGTGTTCTTTGCTTTTAGCTTATATCCAAGCCACTGAACTGAGAACATTTCATGTTCTGTCAGTTTTAATGTTTGTTAGTCTATGACTATAATTGTGTCACTTGTGAGGTTCTGTTAGAACAAAGACTGAGGTTTGTAAAAATGTGAGGTGTGAACGTAACACAGGAATTCACAGAGAGCTTTGTATTCACAAAATTCCCAAACAGAGGACATGCAAACTCTCTGGTTCTCCTGGACAGATTTGTCAACTCAGGCTTTGTCCTGTCTCTTCTGTAGAAAGTGGAACCAGTTCCTTATTCCAGAGCAGTGAATTCTGCCTGCTACTCAATACCAATGCAGACTTTTTTATTATTGTGGCACAAGTTCCTTGATTCCTTCGGCAAAAATACTATTTTATTTGCCAAAATACTGAAGAGAACCCAAGTTATTTGAGATTTTGAATTACATTTTGTCTCAGTAAGTGTCAAAAATGGCAGGTAATGAGAGAAGTCAACACACTTTAGAAGAAATATTCTGTGTCTAGGTTATATAATTTTCATTTTGGTTTTTCATTAGGAAACATTTTAGATGTCACTTTAATGTAAAAGAAAAAAGTAGAAAAAATTGAACTCAATTTCATTTTAGAAAGAAAAGTGAAACATTTCTATGGTAGATCAAGATAATGGCTCATCTGAGATTTACTCAGCTGTTTTGGGAGGCAGTTTTCTTGGAAGACAGGGTATTTCTGTGCCAGTTGGTTAAAAATTCAGGTAATGATGCATCATCTTGTGATGAGTTTGATAGCCAGTCCACTGATGCTGCAATGCTGAGGTTCTCTTCACATGGTCACGTACCAGTTGCTCATCAGTGTTGCTAGAGTGAGATTACAGCTCTGCTGGTCAGCCAGAACCCAGCTTACTGGTCTTACAGCAAAGTGGCAAAATAACATCCAGGATGTCATTTTCTGCATAAGAAGTGTCCATCTGAGAATCCTGTCACACAACTTGTGTTTCCTGGTAGCCTCTGTGGGTGCTTGCACGTGCTTCAATTTCCATTTTCTTTAGGGAACAAACACTGGGATACTTCCTCTGCCCACAAAACACTCGGTAATATTCTGGGCTAAGTGTTTTAGTTCCTGCTTTTTGTGTGTTTTCTCTGCCCTAAGAGGCAATGTCTGCTCTCTCAGACAGTGCCTGCCTGCTCCCTCTGCTTCCCCATTCCCTTAGCTTGAACTTTTGTAATTGTTGTGCATTAATGGCTATAAAGGTTTTGATCCTTTTCACTCTAAAGCCTCTTGCTGTCTCAGGTCACAGTTCTCACCAGACACTAAATACTTATTCCAGTATTTCAGGCATTATTCCTAGTAACAGTGTCAATCACTTTATGTCCTTGCTTCACAATGGGAAAGCACAGAAATAAAAGAATAAGAAAAATGGAAAAGAAAAACAATTTTATCTTCATTTTTTCTTCATCACCATTTTACGTAGGTGCTGCAGTTGTGCCTTGTTAATTGCATTTCCTGCCATGTTGTGGATGCCATAAATCTGCTCAGTGACATCAAATTTCATCTTGGGAATGCTGAACAGTAACAGCTCGAGCTTTACAATCAAATTGTTCTTTATCTGCTGCTTACAGAAATCCCAGAACTGTGGCAAACGCCTGAGCCGTGCATTTAGATTTGTACTGTCTGGTCTACACTCTTCTGTCTTTCAACTTGGATTCCTCATCTAAGTGCCATCCAATTTATTACTTGCATGAAAGACTCCTACAGCACAGGAATTGAAAAGGCTTCAAATGCTGCAGGTTTTCAGCCATAATTGCTGAAGTTGACTTCAGTCTTATCTTCATGGGTAGCACTAACACCATGGTAATTTCTTTCTTTCAGGTGAGGTACCACAGTCAGCAATAGTTACAAATAGGGCCTGCACTTCTAAAGTTGTTAGAGACTCAAAAGAGCTAATTAAGGCTTTTTTTTAACCAGACGTCATAACTCTATAACTGCAACTTTGCTATGAATAAAATGTTGTAAGGTCAGGAGCACAAGTTTTTTCATTTTCAGCATTGTCCCTAACAGCTCCCAGGACCATTCTGGCAGTTTTGTATGATGAAGCCCTGGGCACAAGTCCTCAGAGGCTTCCCTTATCTGTACAAATGAATTTGCACAAATTCCCTCTCTTCTTGCATTGTTCTGAAAGCCCTGCTGTGTATTTGCACTCTATTAGCCAGTGTGCAGAGAGAAGAACAAGTAATATTGACCATTCAATAACTAATTCTCTGATAAAGAGGCCAGCTGAATGGAAAACAGCTTTCCATTTATTTCAAAGAAAAATATTGATAGACTTATCTTCTTAAATAAAACAGAAACACAATACCACCATCCATGTTTCTCATAAGTAAATATGTTTGGCACTGATGAGGAACTCTCATGAACCAATTTTTTCTTTCCTCTGTTTCCCTNCTATCCACCTCCTTGCACAGGGGCAGCCAAGGAACAAGAAGCAAGTGGAGGTGATGTTAACTGAGATCAACAGTTGGAAATTTCCCTCTCTGTTTTGGGTTCTGAGTTAGCCTGTAACTCCAAGGAATTAGCATTTGTGAAAGGTCTTCCTCGCATGAAATTTTTGAAATAAAAACTAAATAATCAATCTCAGTAATGGCTGATGAAGCTTTGTCAATGAAGACTCATCAAAGCACTAAAACTAAATCATTACCCATCCAGATGTTATGGAATTCAGACTCCTTCCTAAAGTATTGGATGAAAAATTAGTACTGATTTCTAGAACAACTGAGTACCAAAGCTGCAAATCA
>VZUA01099260.1:4943-29094 GCA_013401035.1 Horornis vulcanius | reverse complement strand
TTTTTTTTTTACTCTTTATAAAGCTATTTAGCAAGGAATTTAATGCAAGAGAAAATTAATAATTTTGAAAGAGCTGAATTTCTTCACTGGGATATCCTACCTGCACACTTGACAGCAAATTCATCACTGATTGAAAGAGCAGTTATACTCCAAATGGTTTCAGGATGTACTGTGGAGCGTTGCGTGCTGCCTGAGTTACCTGCAGAATTATCTACAAAGACAAATACAAATATAATCAGCATGAGGAACGACCCCTATTTTAATAAGAAGTAACTATGGCCATTGTATTTGTAAAATATAGAATAACTGAAAATGAAGGTAATTTGATAACCTTGTGGAAACAAGAGGCTCAGATATTTAAGTCACTTCTGAAGGCAAAATGGCAATCCTGAGCCCTGGCACCGGCTGCAGCCTGTGCTCCCCTGCAGGCAGCCAAGAGGGGATCTCCAGCTGCAAGCCCAAGAGTCCAAGATAACAATCGCTTGGCAGCGTTTGTGCCAAGAAGTGCGGCTCCATTACTGCTCTGCCACTAATGCAAAGGATAATAGGATCAGAAAGATGCGGGTCTGGAAGGGGCCTCGGTGAGTCCTTTAATTGGTTTCCTGCCCGAAGGCAGAATGAGCTGTACTTCTGCTATTTCTGGTAAATGTGAGTCGAACCTGTTCTCAAAGGTCTCCTCTGATGGAGGCTTTGCAGGCTCAGAGCAGAGGGCAGGTGGTGACGACACCCGAGGTGGGAAGGCAGGATGGAAAGGCAGACAGAGGTGGAGAACCAGTTCACCAGGAGGAGCTGGGTGCAAGAGCAAGGGAATGTGATAAAAAGAAGCAAAAAAGGGGAAAAAATCTCAGCCATAACATCTATAAGAAAAATCTAAAGAATGTGGAGCATAGGACACACAAGCCAGAGCAAGGCTGTTTGTCAGGAATTAATTGAGGAAACCTGGAGCTCATACAAGAGGAAGTTAGGTAAGAGGAGGAGGACTTGTACAGCAGCAAAAGTGGAATCCTCACACATTTTATTATTTGATTTTTTGAATAACTTTTTCTTCTTGTTACTTAACCAATGATCCTACGAACATTCGTGCAGTTGTTACCCTGAATTCTCTGCAGATATCCAGAGCACACTTCACGAATTGCTGTGATGCAGAGGTGGCTGCTGTGTCTGCCATATCCATGAATAAGGGTCTCATTGTCAGCACTGAAGTGTTTCCACATAAAGGTGAGAGCACATTATAGTCAAGTGTGAAAGCCTGGCTAGAGATGTCAAGTTCTTTCCTGAGCATCTAGTGCTGCTGCTGAGAAGCTGCTGGACCGTAAGGGAAAAGTTCTTTCCAAGATAAAATGTTTGGTATATACATTTTTACAAGTAATTTGCATCTGCAAACATTAGAGCAGAACGGGATGAGGAGAGGAATGTAGAGAAAAGAGGAGGTAATGGAAGCTGAGCACTTCACTTGGTATAAATGAGCTTGCTGTCAGTGCTAGGTGACTTGACATTCTCCATGCCAGCTTGGAGACAAGTGGCAGAGGAATCCTCAGGACCTTGTTTAGGTGCTGAATACCTCTAATATGGTTAATTTTTTATGAGTTCTGATCTGGTTCAGCCAGTTGGGATTTTCACACGCAGGTGAGGAGAACAGGAGTCATTCTGCAGCAGAGGTTAAACAGGGTGTCCAGTCAGGCTGTGGTGAGGATCCCTCTGGGCCTTTAAGGCCACGTATCCCACAGGTGTCCCCAACCAGTGGGTGACCCCATTCTCAGCCTGTACCTGACATGGAAATTTCCTCAGAAGAGCAGGTGCCACGTCAGACACTTGCATCCCCCCTAAGCAGTGCATAGGTGGCTCTGGAGAGCCATATGGCCTTGGTTAGAACAGGAGGCAGATGGAATTGGGCAGAGATTAAAGTTCCATAAAAAGAATTGAAGTTACAGCACACAGTATGTGGCTATTCATTATCACCAGACATATTGTCTTGACATTGATTGCATACAGGGGTGAAAATCTTTACAAGGTGGGAGAAATTACGCAGGTTTTACTTAGTAATGTGCTTTTCAAACACATGTCAGCAGAAACAGAGAAGCTACATTTTAGAGAAACCTTCTCCACGTCCCTTATCCTAAAGGGACTGCAGCATTAACTGTGCAGAACTGTGATGCATTAGAGGTGCCCCAGGTGAGACAGAAGCTTGATAATAAGGCTTATCTTCCTTCCAAGTAAAGAACAGCACCACACTACATTATCAGCTCTAGGCCAAATCCCAGATTCCTTCATGGTGGAATGCTTGAGCCTGGAATGCCACAGAGGAGCCCTGAGTAGGAAAGGAGGCTCTGTAATACCTCTGTGCAGGGCTGGCTGTGCCACTCCTAAGGGGCTCTCTAGGACAGAGCTCTGCTCTGCACAGACAGGATAATACTGGTGCCTTTGTGCAGGTGGGTTATGCTATAGAAAGCCAAACTCTGGCTCAGGTGTCAGGTGGTGAATACATTATACGAGTGCAGCAGAATTACATGATTACTCAGGAGAATATCCCTGAAATCATAGAAAGCTTCAGCAATGAGGCAGGAACTCTAATAACTCTGAAGAAGGCTTTGCTTTCCTGCCTCTTCTCTGTGCAACTCTGAAATGTCACAGCATGTTGGCCAGCAGGCAGCTACACTACCACAGTTCAAGACCTTCTGTCCCTGTCTTTCCTAGAAAGTTTTAAATTAGCCAGCTGAAGACCATAATGCTGGCTTCTCCTAGCATGAAAGCAGAGTTGAGTGGTCATTCTGGCCACCACAAACAAGGGGGTACCTGTTTGCAGAGAGGCAGGGCAAACCTGCAGTCCCTGCTGCTGAAACCCTGCCTGGATTCCACCCACATGACTTCACTTGTGAGACAACTAATGGTTGCATGTATTGCTCCGAGGCCAAGTTTGAGGCAAGAGATTCCTTCTGTGTCTCCAGTGTTATTTTGGTCTATTTTATTTGGCCCAGAATTTGGGAAAACAAAAGGGAGGTTTTCCGTAGGGAGTGGAATGAGGAGGCAGGAAGGGCTACCATATTTCTCCAGACGGAAACTCCTACAGTGTCAGAGTCCAGCGCTGCTGCAAGTGTCAACAGATCAAATGTGATACAGAAGGCCCTCTGCCAACTCTTTGCTACTGCAGCAGCAAACTGGGAAGAAAGCAGGGACTAATATCCAGTACCACTGAGCGAGGTTCAGTCTCTGCTGCACAAGGATGGAGCAGGAAGAAATCGGTGAGCGCCTTCTCCTTTCCGTGCAGCGTGACGTTGGCTTCCCCAGCAGGACAGGGCTGACCCAGCCAGGCTGCTCAGGCCATCTGCTGAGTCAGGTGGCAGCAGCTTCTGTGATAGCATCTTAGTGCGTGCAGCTCTTGCCCCAGTTGCTGCCTCCCGAGGAAGACCCCAAAAATTTCGGTGCCTCCAGAGCGCTACCCCACAAAGCGTGCCCCTCGGTGCCAGTGGGTGTGATTCAGACCAATGGCTGCTGAGGGCAACAGATTGAGCAGTAATTAGCTGCTGTTAGTCATCCTCTTCCCAAGCACGAGTGGGATAGCATTTGATTATTTCAACACAGTTGGATGTGGGAGGGGAGGTAGGCCTGGAAACATTTTCCTGACAGCATACTTCTCAGCTCTTTTAAAACACCTCTCATGTTGACACTCAGCGCAGCATTTCAAATAAAATGCTATTTCCTCTTGTAGAGCAGCAAGGAAAAAATGCTGTCACAGGTTTTATAACAAACATTAGGTAAGCAGCAATCATCCCCATTGTGCAATCTGGGATTCAGGTAGGAAAACAATCCATAGATGGCTAAGAGAGAAGTACTGTGTGTCTCCGTAATCTGAATGAGGAGTGAACTCCTTGAGGACCACAGAGAAGGGACAGGGTTGAATGGGTTAGTGGGACAGCTTCACACAGCTAGGTGTGAAGAACAAAAAGGCGTAGTTTTGAGACTGGAAGCTGAAAACTGTCTGAAGGAAATGTGAGTTATTTGTGTTTGGCTAAGTTCTTGTTTCTCTCTCCTGACGTCATGAAAATGTGCTGTGATCTGCCTGCAGCAATGGCCTGTCCTTCTGACAGGTCTGACCCAGTATGTAGTGTCACTGGTGATGTCTATTTGTACTATAAAAAACCAAAAACCTTATGAATGAGCTTCTAACCTTTTTTTTTTTTTTTCATTACCTGCTGCCTCAGTAGTTAATTTTCCTCTGGAATTCACAACGCCCCGGAAATCTGAGAGCTGCCTTTCTCCTGCTTTGCTCTTGGGCAGACATATCAGAACTTCCTACTCAATTGTACCTCTATATGAAGGGCTTTGTGCAGGACTCCTTTTGGAGGGAAGCATTTAATGATCCTGAGCAAGTATAAGGTTCTCAAAATCCACTGAGGAAATCTCTGAGTGGTAACAGAAGAATTGACAAGGAAAGCTCCCATATACAATTTTTGGATTACTTTGGGAGGGATTAATGGGATTCAAACAAACAGTAGTTAGGATTGTGTTAGGATTCTAGCATTCCTAATATCTTGTGTCCAGACTAAGAGTGTTCCCTGCACAAGTAGAGCCTATATTGTTTACTGCAGGTAAATAAATACAGATAAATGCTGTCTGTCTGTCTGTCTATGATCAGCTTTTTAAAAGGCAAGAACATTTCTTTCTTACCAAGCAAACTTGAAAGAAAAAGGAATCAAGACAGTAAGCTAAATATGCACTCTAAAACTGCTTAGTCCAACATTTGGAGCATGTTGTTGTCAGCTTGCATTTTTGAAAACTCTGAACCAGCCAGCTGAGTTAGCTGAGCTGCTAACAAGCAGGTCAGAAACCACACCACAGTGGTGGTTACTGTGCTCCCCTGCACAGAGATCTCAACAGCATTGATAAAATGATATGAACAGCTTAATATCCTGGCGTGGTGTACAGGTGCTACCAGTTTTACAGGCACTGGAGAGGGTGTATGTCTTGGCTTTGAAACAGGAGGGGTGGATGACCAGGAAAATGTCTATATTCAGGGTGGGTATTTTTTTCTCAGCCAAATGTTTCCAATGATGCATTTTACTGACAATGATGAACTGATTGCTCTTAAAATCAGGTTGATGAGATCTGTTTATAACAGTTTGCATAAGTAATCAGTTTCATGTTCTAATGCATCCCTCATTTTGCATGTTTTAACACAGTAGATTTTGAATGCTCTTCAGGGATTGTCACTGAAACAATGTCAAGTAATACAGTATCTGCTTTGTCTTATTGGGACATTATTCCACATTCAAATATATTCAGACTTGTTCATTTTTCCATTCGACAATTCACCCAAGTAGTTCTAATGTTACTTCCCTGTGTTACATTAACCTTCTCTGGGGTTTAATGCTTTAAATATTTATAGACTGTTGTAATGCCCAAATAATCACATTTCTAGTCCTCAGTACCTCCTGCATGGTAATAACACCTGCAATTTAACAGAAATTAGGCCTTTTAAATTAATGTAATTGAATTAACAGAAATTAGTCCCTTAAAGGAGGTACATCACAGCATAGTGATTGGCCTTCTTTTTGTTGGTTGTTGGTTTTAATTGACTGTCAATACTCGATCAGTCACGTGGGCTGTTACATATCTGGTGGAGGGAGGGGATACAAAAGATTCAGATCCAAGGAACAATCATAATTTTTCTGATGTGTCTAACAACATCATTGATGTTTGAATTTTGGACAAAGAAACAAACATGCACTACAATTTTTTTGCAGTTAGAAAGAAAGCTCGTGCAGATGTTGAGCACAAAATTTACACAAACTCAGGCATTTGTGTGATTTGTGCCTCATGCTGTCTTGGGTTGCTGCCAAAAGTATAAGCTGCTCAGAGACTGTGTGTTTCCCCTGAGATTGAATATTCCCTGTAATGCAAGATGTTTTTAAAAAGTAATTTGCTCACTGTGATATTAGAAGTCCTAATGAGTGGGTCTATATTTCCTTCTGGGTCTCTTTTCTGCTGGAAAATCCTGGCAAACCTTGTAATGAATGTTGTGTAATCTCTGTCACTTGTTTGTGGATCTAATTTTAGGTACTGATGTTTGATTTGGGGGATATTTACTACTTTAAGAGAGACCAGAATTATTTGCCTCTCTATGACCAGCATTGTTTTGAACCCGAAGTGATGTACCTGTAAATGGAGTGATCACCAAGAGCCTGATCCTCCAGACACTTGCTGCTGTGTGCCATGTGAAGTGCCAGTGGGTTCTTCATGGGGCTGTTTCCCAGCTGCAGTGTTTGCAGATCTGGGTCCTGACAGTGCACGTCTGTGTGCCTGTCTCCAGCACAGTGGGGAAGGAGAAGGTGCTGGGAGTAAACAGCTGCTGCTTCGGGTTCCAGGCACCCAGGGGAGTTAAGCACTGCATCTCAAAGTGGATGGAGTGAACTACAGGGAATTCCTCTGACTCATCCAAAAGTTTTAATAATTTGTCCTTCGTACTGGTGGTGCTGTAGAAAATCTGCCTGCCTTATCTTGGTGTAGCTGCAAGTTCTGCAGCCATGACTGTATCTCAGCATACCTGTTTCCTGAGGCTTTGTCCTGCCTGCCTGGGGCAGCTGAGGAGTTGTCTGAGCAGAAGAACATTGCTCCTACTGTACCTCATAGTCTGGTTTTCCTGTGACATCAAACACGCTCTTGTGTCCCCAGAAGGCAATGTCTTTGCTTTCCAGCTATCAGTGGCACTTAATAGTTCATGGACCAGAAGGGGAAGTTGTTTTCAGAAAATGAGAATATGAAACAGAAACATTTTAAAAGACTGATGTTTCAGGATTGAAACAGCAGAACCACCATGTTGGTATCAGAGACAGATAAATTGAGCAAGCTCGGAGAAAGACATTAAAATGGAGATGCCTCATATATGTACACACACACACACATATGTAATTTAAATACTTTTGAAAACATTTTGTCACATCTTAAAGGCAGCTAACTCTTGATTTCCATTCTGCTGTATTTGTGGCTACTTGATGAGTTCTTGTGTATCTCAATTAGTTTGGAGAGGCTGATGTTTCGGGATGGAGTCAGTCATTCACTGTTTGTGACATTAACTATTTGTAACTATTTGGACATGGTTGTCCACGCTTAGGTAGTACCACAGGCATGAAAAGGAAACAAAGAACTTTCCCAGCTATCAAAGACACTCAGATCACCTCTCCCTTCTCACCAGGACCCTTAGGACACTCATCAGCCTCCCGAGGTCCCTGAGAAACATGAAGTAGATTCCTTGGAGTGTTTCACATAAGATCAAGCACAGCAGATGATCCAGTGCTCTCTGCAAGGCAGCTCCAGCTCCCTGATTCTCTTCCCAGTCTTGGACGCAGATCTGAGCAACATGAGAGCTGCTGTGACCTGTGTCATCTGGCAGTGGCCCCCAGGAGCTTGTTTACCCTGGAGAGTTTTTCATCGGATTATAACGACACCGCTGAAACTACATGAGTGGGAAGACTCTGCTCGTGTGGAGCAGGGGTCATTCAGGTGCAGAACTTTGTCAGTTTTAATACCAGCGTGCTTATGTTGTCAGTAAAGCTTCACTCCTGACACACCACTACAGCAGGCCGTGCCTCAGCTGTGGGTTGCCAGCGTGTGTTAAGTTCCAGCTTTGTGCCTCTGCTCCTGGCCCTGGCAGGCTGCAAGAGGAGCCAGGTGCCCAAGGCTGGGAGTGAACAGCTCTGAAACGTGCACCACTTGCCAGTCACTGCTCACACTGACTATTTGGCAAGGAGAGAAGTGGTCTGAGGAGGTTACTCCAGGTTTTTATTGCTCCCTTCAGCCAAATGATCACGTGTTCCTTTTTCCCTTCAGGAATCCTGCCTTGTCAGGGGCTCCTTTCTGCGAGGTGTTGAGCCCCACTGGGAGGGGGGAATGCTCTCTCCTCACCCCATGGTCAATGGAGAACACTCACCATCCTTTGGGAATGTCCAACACATTTCAGGAGTGGCAAGCACCTCCCAGTACTGGATCTGGCACCTGAGCAGACTGATGTTTTGCATTTGGACCAGACTGTGCTTTTGAAGGACATGAGGAAGTTCATTATGCTGCGTATGAGCCTGCTCCTGCTTTAACTGAAGTGAGTAGTATTTTATTTTTGTGCTTTGATGTAGAGAGGAGCAGGACTGGGCCTGCTGTGAGAGTGATTGATTTTCATCAGGTTGTGAGTGGTGAGCAGAAAGCAGGGCAGGTTGACTGCTGCACAGCATCAGTCAGTTGCAAACCCAGCATCACCATCTTCTTCACACTTCCCTCCACCCACCTCCATCAAACAGCTCCTCTTCATTAAAGCAGTGCCCCTGCCTCTGTGCTTGCTTTAGAAGTGTTATGACACTGCTGTGAAGCACAGAATTCCCTAAAGCCTCAGAGAGGAAAGATAAATGAGGCATCCTGAGCAATTGACTAAAGACACAAAAAAAGGAAGAACACGATGCTGATTTCAGCAAATATCTCTGCTTCCACAACACTTACTCACTGTTTGACTACTCCTTAAACTCATTATATAAGGAAACATCTCAAGAATAGCCATGAAGATGACGAAGAAAGGAGTGAGCCATGTTTTTCTTCTGCTTCCAGTAGGAAATTGAATTTTGGACGTTGAATTTGGCCACAGCATCTGCCATTATGGCTTGATACAGTTTGAAATATACATGAGCATGAACAATAACTGAATCTCATCTCTGATAAAAATCAGCGTTTGAGTTATTTTAAATGTTATTCTGTCATGTTCTTGTTGTTCAAATTTATCTGAATAGATTATGTCTGGAGAATGTACATAGATAAACATGCTAGTAATAAATACATTGATTGATTAGCTACAATCAACAGGGAGCCAGCAGCACAGCCTACAATGAACTCTAGACTAAAAGAGGTTACTAATAGAGTGGGAAGTTGTGCTTTGTTCCTTCAAAAGCCCAGGTAACAAACCAGTGATGCATCCCTCTGCTGGCTCTCTCACTGGTTTATTTTCACACACTTGGAATCCATTTGTTAATGTAGCTCAAGGGAATAGTGAAAAAAAGGAAAGAAAAAGAGTTGTGCTTTCTATTCTAGTAGCTAGAATGGGGGTGGATGGGTGGGTGAAAGGGAAACGTATGCTTCAATCTGATGAAGAAGCACATGCTCTGCTCAGTTTGATGGTGCAGGGTTGTTGACATTTTCACAAGCAATAAATAAGAAATGCCACGTAATTCATCATTCCTGGATTTAGCCCTTATGCAGTCTGGCTGCCTCTTTCAGTAGTCCTTCAGTCCAGCTCAGGCTTTGCTCAGGTGTTGTGGCCGTGGGGTGGACCTGTCCTCCCACAGAGCTGCCAGACTCTGTAAGCCAGGACAGCATAAGGAGGGATGTTTGGTTTTGAGCCCTGTAGGACTTGCAGCTCTTTTTCTTTCCAATTCCCATGGTTCCTGCCTGGGGAGGGAACACCCAGGTTCAGAGGTGTGGGCAGGATTCACCATCCAAGGCCACCTGATGGATCACCTGCTACAGAACCTGAAGACTTAAACTGCCTATAGGTCCTAGGGATGGTTACAGTGATTTCATAACCAACCCAACGTCCAGAGCTACTTGCGAGTACAAAACCTCACTTTAAAAAAAAGAAATGAAAGGTTTTAGTTAACTTTGATGTGCTAGGGGAAAAAAAACAAAGCAAAAGAGAATATCTGGCAAGTTAAACTCTCTCATTTCTCAAGCACGAGGTCTTAAAATATTTCACTTACTTTCAGCTTTAAGAAACAGGAGTGAACACTGTGGCAGAGGCCTGGATTTAATAAATATCAAGGAAAAAGAAGAAACTGTTGTAGAAAAACTTGTATTGTCACTGTTGTAATCTGGCACTGTAGCTGCAATCTGGTAATGGGCAATAAAACTGAGATGAGTTTGCTTTGAAGAGCACTTAGGTTATGGAATAAAATCACATGCATCAAAATTATGGCATGGCCTCCTGTATTGCATAATGCATTGCATAAGAGAAAATAGAGAATAGCTGCTTCCCATTAAGACTTTGTCACGTGGACAGGTCATGGATGCCAACGGTGGATGAAATTTCACCAGAGAAAGCAAAACTGAAAAAAAAATTTTGATTCAGTCAACTTACAAAATCACACTTCATTCAAAGTAATTTTCTAAACTATTATTGTTCCAACCAAGATGATTGTAACTATAAAAGGCTTGACAGAAGGATATTTTTGCGATGTCAAGTGTGAGCCCTTTGGATTCAATCAAAAGATCGTTTAAGTCTCTTTGCCTGTAATTTCTCAAGTGTTGTCAGGCTCCTTCTTTCTGTGGATTTTTCTTACAGCAAAAGACAAAAGAAATATTTTTAATTGGTTGAGGAGCTCTGGCACTGAAACTATTTTAATTAATTGTTTCTAAACATAGAATACATGTAGAATTTACTTCAGGCTTATTAAATCTTGCTGCAATACTGAAATTTTCCATTTAGCCTAAACAGAGTTTTACAGATTAAAAGAAATAAAACTGAAGGGAAAGCAAGCCCACACTCTTTATTACATTCATCTTTTTTTAGAATGACAAAATTAAATCAACACCCACATAAAATATAATTGCCAATATCATACCACTTCTTTTTTCAGAGCCAAAGAAGAGAAAAATCCATCATTCCCACCTCCAGGTCAGCTGCTCAGCTCTTTTTTTTCCTGCCAAGAGGGTTGCTCTGCCTACCTCTGCCCAGAAGAGGAGCCAGTGAGGGGAGCCGGGAGTGAGGCACCGAGGACCAGCGCCCCTGGATTTCAGGAGTGCTGAGGAATGTGCTGGATCAGGCACCGGGGAGGTACCTTTTTACATAATTACCTCAATTTTTTACTTGAAGGCCGCCTTGGGCCCCCTGTGGCTATGCTGCAGTCTCTTTTGCAAAGCTTTTGTTAATTAACTCAGGGAAAATATATTTAAGAGGAAAGGGTGGAAGTCACTTGGGTGAGAAGGGGCTCCACCGAGGTGTCTGTGAGCCCTAGGGAGGGGCTTCCAGTGCAGCCCATCCACCTGCTGTGGGAGGTGTGGGGCCGTGGCTGGGCACAGACCTGGCACTGCCTGCCCAGCCTGCTGCTGGTGATGCCAGTGGAGTTCATCCTCCAGCTCCACGCTCACAGCACATGCAGGGATTTGATGGCTGCACTGCCTTGGTGCTCGCTGGTGGAGTTACAGCAGCATGGCACAGAGCAAGGCCCACTGTCCCCCTCCTGCTCACTGTCCCCTCCTGTTCACTGTCCCCTCCTGTTCACTGTCCCCTCCTGCTCACTGTCCCCTCCTGCTCACTGTCCCCCTCCTGTTCACTGTCCCCTCATACCCACTGTCCCCTCCTGCTCACTGTCCCCCTCCTGCTCACTGTCCCCCTCCTGCTCACTGTCCCCTCCTGCTCACTGTCCCCTCCTGCCCGCTGTCCCCTCCTGCTGCTCCCACCCAAGGGGTGCTAACAGTGCTGCAGGCAGTGGGGGAAGGCACATCTCTGCTTTGGTGCAGATCCAGAAGGCAGCCACAGCAGCACTGCTGGGAACGGGCCCTGCATTGCCAGCTCCTGCTGGAGCCCTGCTACTGTGTCCTAGTGCTCTTAACAGTATAAAGCCAGCTTGGATACACCTGCTGCTGCTACAAAGGCGTTGTCTTTCTGCTGCCCAGAGACATGCAGAAATTCCTGCAGTCAGGCCGAGCCCTGCTCGGGATCAGAGGAGCTGCTGGTCCTGGCAGTGCAGCAGGGATGAGCAGATTGAATTCTGAGTTAATCAGTTTCGATCCAGCCACTGCTGCTAATCAAATCACCCTGTTCAGCTCAGCACTGGCTCGGAGCGTGCCTGCTCTCGCTGCCAGTGCACTTCCAGTGGCACCCTGCCGAGCACACAAACTAAATCCACCTTCTCAGAGCAGGCTCAAGCCCTGCAGAGATCTCTGCCATAGAGTTGTACAACAAAACGCCTCTTGTCCTCTTCGTGAAGGTTTGCCATTATTTTGTTTGTTGTTACAAAGGCTAAAAAGTAGGACAGAAGGATGTATGGAAAACAGGAGTATGCTGATTACTGTGTCAGATTTTATTTGTGCGTAATGCAAGCACGTGAGAATTGCCCAGGTTGATGATTAGTGGCTGGGAGCTGTGGAGCTCTGAAAGGGCCACTTGTGCTCCTTTTTGCAGAAGGAGTCAAGGCCTCGCATCAGCAACACACAACTTCCTCTAAACTGCTGGTTTAAAAGTAACTTTAAACCAACAGTGTGTTTGTTTGGAACATATTACTTACCCAGGGAATTTTCTTAATTTTCTTTTTCTTCCTCAATGTAATTTTTGCTTTGTAGCTGCCTGAAAGTCGTGGTACAAAATCATGTACTCCTTCAGTACGTTCCAGTTGTCTTCAAAAGACTGCTGCTGTAAGAAGGAAAGTGCTTGGTTTTGGTTTATTGATACAAAAGAGGAACATGATATAAATAATTTAGATGACTCGTCTTTGCCAAAGCCTTGTTAACCTGGAAGTTCCCAATTCATGTCAGGGTTCACGTGGGCTCTGGCTGCTGTACAGCCCGGGTTCAGCTGCAGCAGCCACAAGCATGACTGAAGTGGCCACAAGATAACACTTGTGTTAAGGGCAGAGGCTGCAAATTCTCTTTCTTTTGAATAATGACATTTACAGAGCAGTTAATTGCATTTCAGGTTGCTTAGCCACTTAGTGCCTCTTCAGATGGCCTAAATGGAGGAAAAACCCAAACCCACTTGTTCATACAGTACTCAGCTACAAAAAGTCATTGTTGCCCATGATTTTAAAGAATTTTAGAAGCTGTTTGAAAACATGACCTCGTTGCTGTGTACAGCATCTTCACGAGGGGAGGTGGAGCAGCAGGCACTGATCTGTTCTAGCTGGTGACCTGTGACCCGAGGGAACGGCCTGAAGCCGTGCCAGGGCAGGTTTAGGTTGGGTATCGGGGAAAGGTTTTTCCCCCAGAGGGTGTTTGGGCACTGGAACAGCTCCCCAGAGCACAGCTCCAGCCTGCCAGAGCTCCAGGAGCGTTCGGACAGCGCTCTGGGGCGCACGGTGTGACTCGGGCTGTGCTGCGCAGGGCCAGGAGCTGGACTCCGTGATCCCTGGGGGTCCCTTCCAACTCGGGATGTTCTCTGAAATATATTTATCTACTTGTAGACAGTGTCTAAATAAATACATACATTCAAAATATTTAACGTACCTGTGTAACACAGGACTTGAAGAAACGAGCAGTGCCTTTTGACCCGCCGGGCGGGTGGAGGAGGGGGCGGCCGCGCAGGACGAGTTTCCCCGGAGCACATGGGGTCCCCTGACCCTGGGCGCACGCCGGGACCTTCCTTCGTCGCTCCCTCTCCTCCATCCCGGAGAACCCACGGGCGGCTCCCCGGGTGCGGCTCTGCCGCCGGAAACTACAGCTCCCGTGGTGCCCCGCGCGCGGCGGGAGCGGCCACCTCCCCCGGGCGGCGGGGGGAGGGGACGATGCGCGGCCCGGGCTCGGGCGGGGCGTGGCCGGCAGCGCGGCCCCTCCNTCCTGCCCGCCGGGCGCCACCCGGACTCGGCTCGGCGGCGGCCCCCGGTGAGCGGCGGCCCCGGGGAGCGGCGGCTGTGGGCCGCGGGCAGCAGGAGCAGTAGCAGGAGAAGAAGAAGAAGAGGGAGGAGGAGGAGGAGGGTTTCCGGCTCCGCGCGAGGCAGCCGCGGCTGTTGGAGAGAGCGCGGCCCGGCCGCGCGGGCGGTGGCTGCGCCTGCCGGGCGGTGGAGAGGCCGCGGCCGCCATGGGCGCCCCGGTGAGGCGGGGCTGAGCCCCCGGGACCCCTTTCCCTGCCCTGGGCCTGCCCGGGCCTCTGCCGCTCCGAGCGAGTGACTGAGCGCGGCGGCTTTCTTGGCGAGCGGGCCTGCGCCCCGCTCCCTCCTCGCGTCCCGGCCCCTTTCCTTCCCTTCCCCTCCCCGCACCCGGGCCGGCCCCGCTCGCTCTCCGTCGCCGGGAGTGACTGCGGCCGGCGAGGCACCGGTGTCTCCCCCCCCGTTCGGGGGCCTCCCCGGTGCTTGGGCTTTCCCTTCCCTCGCCGTCCCCCCGCTCCAACCCGGCGCCCCGTGTCCGCTCCCGGTGCTCCATGTCGGCCCCGCTGCCCGGCTCCCCGCTGCAGGATGGATGCAGACGCTGACCGGGGATCCACCCCGCCGGCCCAGCCTCCCAGCTCCGCCGCGAGGAGCCCTTGGGACCCTCCTCTGTTGCAGCTGCAACGGCAGCCGCGGCCGGGCGCGCTCCCCGCTCAGTGACCGGCCCTTCTCTGGCCTCCCGCCGCCGCCTCGCCACAGCCGCGCTCCCCCGGGGCACCATGTCGGGGGACGCCGCCGGCAGCGGCCCCCCGAGCCCGCGCTTCCTGGTGCCGCCGCCGCCGCCGCCCAAGAACGGTTCCAGCTCGGACAGCTCCGTCGGAGACAAGCTGGGAGCCGCCGAGCACGGAGCCTCCGGCGCCGCCGGAGCGGGCGGCGGACCGGGGAACGGAGGCCGCAGCGAGGAGTACCGGCGCCGCCGCCACACCATGGACAAGGACAGCCGAGGGGCGGCAGCCACTGAGCACCGCTTCTTCCGCCGGAGCGTGATCTGCGACTCCAACGCCACGGCCTTGGAGCTGCCCAGCTTGCAGCCCGCAGCGCCCTCGGCTCCTGTCTCGGGAGGCAGCGCGGCTGCCTCGGTGTTCCCTCCCGAGGGTGCCGGCCGGACCGCTTACGCTCCTGTCACCGTCACCGACTCGCTGCCGCCGCCTCCCGCCCCGCTCCCCCGGGAAGGACAGGCTGCCGAGGAGCCCCCGGCCGCCAAGGATGCCGCCCCGCTGCTGCCCAAGGAGGAGGAGGAGGGGGATGAGGCAACTGCGCTACCCCCTACCAGCGCCGCCGGCAGCCTGTCAGCTGCCAGCCGGGAATTCGAGGAGCGGAGAACACAGCAGGAAGACATCGAAGAGCTCGAGACCAAGGCGGTGGGCATCTCCCCGGATGGCCGCTTCCTGAAGTTTGACATCGAGATTGGAAGAGGCTCTTTCAAAACTGTGTATAAAGGACTGGATACTGAAACCACTGTGGAAGTTGCCTGGTGCGAGCTACAGGTAAAAGAAATAAGTTAAAAATGTGAATTATCACAGCACAGTCACTCTCCCAGGTGCTAGTCATTGTGCTTGAAGGAGGTAAAACCCATCAGCTCCAGGTCTCCTTAATTCAGAAGGAACTGCAGACCTTACCTGAGGCAGTCCTTTGGAAGAAAGGTGCATCCTTTCCGTAGACTCCGTTTACCTTTTAATTATTTTAAATACTGTGCTCTCTGAAGAGTCTTTTAGTTTTATCATCACAAAACGTGCTGTAGTTCTGTTTCATATAGTGTCTTGCATTTTATGCCTCAGAAAGGTAGCTTGGAGGATTGTAAAATCACTTGTGTGCAGCTTCAGGGAGGCTGAGGGAGGATGTTTAAGTGAATGCCGACTTGAGCTACCCTTAATGTTTCAGGATTTGTGTAGGTGTTTTTCTTAAGAAAAAATGTGAAAGCATTAATTTCACAGACATTTCTTCCAGTGGATTATTGTGGGACAGATAACTAGAATATACACAAGTCGTGTAGTGTATCACACCATTTAGTTTTGCAAAGCTGTATTTTTCATTCCATCTTCCAGGGTTCATACTTGTTAACAGAGACAAGGAAAGAAAGAAATTAGCTTCTTTCTGAAGCTTTAGAAAACGCCCTGAGGTTTAGCCTTTCTAGGTGACTGGTGGATTAAACTGGACTAAGATGCTGCTCTTTTATCAAGTTTCTAGACCGAGTAGAGTCAGAGTTGTGTAGGAGCCCAGTCTAGGGATGGCAAGAGCACCCTTAGTTCTGCGAGTCAGAGCTTGTGTAACAGACGCAGGTTGCTGTGCAACAACCTGAAAAGAAGTGGGAAGAGCTTGGAGTACCAGGAACAAATACCTGGTGTGCTGCTTTGTTTTCAGAGCCTCAGAGTTAAGTTAAAAGGTTTAGTGTTTGTTTTTTAGTGTTGGGTTTTGATGCAATTCGTAGAAGGGCTCGTGTAGTACGTCTTTATTATTGGTTGTGTTCCCGTCCAATTTAGGGCAGACAAAGGAGCATTGGGTGAAAATCCCAAAACTCTTTGTAGGGTTTTTAAGCAGTCAGTGGCTCACAAATGATTGATTGCAGTAACTGCACCAGAACTTTCTCAAAAGCACTTGTGTATCTGTTCCAGTCAGGCTGAGGGAATTTATTAAAAGATTTCTTAATTTGTATTCATATTTGCTTTTGGATGGTTGCTCAAGGAAGTATCTTGGTTCATAATATTATTGCCATTATTCTATGCTTACTAACTGTGGAAGAAAGCTTCCAGTTTTCTTTGTCACCCTTCAGTATGCCTGCTCCTCCAAGCTAGCCACATACTTGCTGTAGTGGTCTGTTTCAGCATTGATTTTAAATTAAAAGTGAAATGATCAAGTGTTGGGCTCTGCTGAAGCTTTACTTGTGCAATTTGAACTGTGAGGAGATTAATTGCCCATCAAAATTACACAACTTTTATATGAAATTTTAATATTTTCAATTTTTGAGTTCTGTGACTTTAATCTAACATCAGCTTGGCATCAGTTGCTTTTCACCACGGTTGCCTCTTCAAGTGTCTTAATCCATCAGTACCATGTGGACAAACTGAAGAAGCATCACCTTTGAAGGTATTTAATAAAGAAGCTCATTTTTAGCGGGCATGTTGCTGGGCTTTCAATTGATTAGTGCATTTCAAGAGTAGTATTGGAATTGACAAGTTGCAAAAAGCATGAATGAAAATATTTGCAAGGGGGAAATACTTGGTGTATTGCTCAGAGGGGAGCTGCATTGCAGGAGTGCCTTGTGGGTTAAGTTAAGCCTGATTCCAAAGGCTGCATTTTTCCTCTCAGGAGACAGTACAAAGTGACAAGTTCAAAATAGGAATGTACATTTTATAGCTGTTAGAAGCTGAAGGAGCTAGGCTCTACAACTAGTAGAATATTTTAAGATTAAGGTCTGTTTTATTGTTTGTGACCAGAAAGAAAAGGAGGACCTTGGTATTTATTGGGATGGTGGTTATATCCTCTTATATGGGAAAATGTAATTGTTGATGGGTTGATATTTGTTATGCATGATTTGTATCAAAATGATATCTGCATTCACAAAGATGGACTGAAACTTAGATGTTACTGGTTTTCCAGGGTGCCATGGTTTGAGAACTGGTGAACCTTCAAAGCATAATTATTTTATTAGGGAAATGTGAATGATTTTTTCCATGCTGTGTTACAGTAACCATAACTAAATGATGGTTACTTTTAATTATCTTGAAATAATGTTCCTCAGCAATAATGGTTTTTCTCGATATTCCTGCTAGCAAGTGTAAGCATCTGAGGTGTCCCACCTCCCCAGAGTCATCTAAACAGTGCTACTGAAGTTACTTTGTGCTGGCATCTGGCAGAATGACTTTTTAATTCTGAATAATGCAACTATGCCTAATTTTTTTGCATGTGCTCTGTAGCAACTAAGATCAAAACCTGAGACTGTGACTATGCTTCCTTTCAAAGGAAGTTTAGGTGCTGTTTATGAAATGCAACTTGTGTTCCCAAGTTAGTGAAACCGTGGAGGATATTGCTCATGTCCTCAAGGCTCTTGAATTGCCTTGTAATTGAATTGCCCCTTCTCCTTGATAAATTGAACTGTGGAGGAAGTAGAAGGGGGAAGAGCTGAAATTCAGTGAGTGACCTACTGGTGTTCTTAGTATCTCCAGCAAGCCAGGGTCCTGGCCAACACACTTTATTCTTTCTGGATCTGTGGAAGATGAATTAATTTTGTTGAATGTAACAAAAACCCAACACAGGTGTGACTGATGGACTGTCCTAGTTTACTTTGTGACCTGTCCATACAAGCAAGTTGTAAATGAACCCACTTTAAAATATCACGTGCCGGTGTTTAAATGTGAAATACCTGCACTGCTGTGCATGTAGTGGAGCTGTGAAGAGCTCAGCAGCTGCTGCTTCATGACAGTGCTCAGCTTCAGTTGCTGCAAGGAAATTGTTAGTGTGGTGTTGGCCTTCAAATACTTTTATTCCCCTTGTATGTATTCATCTCAGCTCTAGTTATTCTGAGTCAAGTGTGCCTCCTACTGTTGTCATTAGCACATCTCATAAATTGACTAAAATAGTAGCTAGGGTTACTAATTAAAGGGTTTTTAGAGTAGGTAGATGTTGACAGAAGTGGTCTTTGTAAGTTATGTTTGAGCAGTGAGCTTGTTGTCTCTGTACGGTTCAGGTAATGTTGTGGCTAAAGTGTGATACCTTCCCCTGATGCTTTAAGTTTGCAAAGTAATGCCAGAAGTGGCAAGTCATATAGTTGGCTGCAAAAGCCAAATCTTAGTGCTGTTGTGTCATCCCTCTGAGTCCCTGTGTGAGTAGTTTTAAATCAAGATTGTAATTTAACTGCTGGTTTACAGAACAGTACAGATTGGTGCCGTCACTTGCTGGACTGCAAAATCTTCTATTTAGAATTATTGCCCTGGGTTATTCAAATTAATAACTTTTCAAATAGGAGCGTTCTTGCTGATGTGGAGGTAAATTGGGCTCCTTTGAACTATTTGTCAGGCGTCTGAAGACCTCCCTGTCATTTGGGCAGCATGTTCTCCTTAAGGAAGCAGGATTTATAAACTGTTGCCATATTGCCATGAAGGTGTTTGCATTGGTTGGGGAGGCGTTCCTGGTGAGTGGTGTGCCCTGCAGAACAGCCCTGCGTGTCTGGTGTGAGCTGTGTCCCTCCTGTGCCTTGTGCTCCCTGACAGAAAGGCTGGCTGGGCACTCAGCACCCACAGCTCAGGAGTGCACCTTCTTGCTGCTCCCTTCCTTTGCTGTTCTTACTCTGGCTGAAGTGTGGTGTCGGGTTATTCTGCTTAACATGGGAGCTGTTGCAGGATTAAAAAGGAACTGGAGGGCTCTTCCTAAGCAGCATAGACTGTGCAGGGGTAAGACGTGAGTTGGACAGGTGAAAGTGGTGCATGAAGTTTGTTGTACTCATTACTATTTTGAGGGAAAAGCTGACTGTGAATTTGGTTACCTTCAGTTATAAATCATCTGAGTAATAAATTGGTGTAGGTTACATGTGTGTAGTTCTCTAGCAGATGTCTGACTACAAACCAAGTATAGTGTACAAACACTCCAGCTTACAAATGGATTTTTCTTATATAGGAAACAGCAATGAAAAACCAGCTGGGAAAAAGCATAATGCCAGAACTGGATGTGAACCATGAGATTCTGTAGTGCACTCTGGTAAAAATGATAATGCAATTGACACTTTGTAGCAGGAAACAGTGAGGTACTAAATAATATTTCCATCTGTAATTTTTCTAACAGCATTAACTTGAAACTGGCAGTGCAGGAAGTAGCTTGGATGTGAGGTATAGCTTCACTTTTAGTGACACTTTGGATTTAACGATGCCTATCTTTATCTCATAGTCTTTAAACTATATTTAATGATTTTTAGGTCAGCAGACAACAATGGAATGCAGTTCCTGTACTCTGGAGTATAGACTCCATTGCAGACTTACCATGATAAATATCAGCTTGCTGAAGTCAATGTATAATTCTTAAAGTTCTCTATTCTTTATGAATGTTTCAGAAGTTGCACATTCAAGTTTGACAACCAAAAAAGGTCTTGTATCACATAACTGTGGCATCCTGTAGTCTCTCTTTTTTTTTACTTTTTAAAAAGCTGGTTGCATATTGCTCACTAGGAGTCCTGACTGCAAAGATGCTGGCTCTGATGCACAATCATGTAGCTACATTAAAGCAAAATGGAAAACCAGATCTAGACCTTTCTGCAGTGAGAGGAAGCTGAGGAGTGTGAACCTGGAATTCATCTGGCAAGCACTGTAGGAAAACGATTACATTCTGTTAGTTCTGGAGAAATAGTTAATATCCTGAAACAAATCCTCATTCTTTGAAAGCTCTGACTGTGGTTTAATTCTGATTATTTAAAAATACATTTTCTGAAACTTTTACTGGAAAATGAAGTCCAAGTCTAGTGCAGTGTGCTGGTTCCCATGCCTACCCTTCCCTCACATCAGTGTTTATAATGCTTTCCTGGTTTGTGAGCATAGTTGTGTGGCTGCAGCAGCAGTGTGCCTCCTCTTTGTGACTGCTTCTGGGCCAGCTGCGTCAGTGTCACAAGTGTAGATTAATCAAGGTATGTGACAATCTGTCAACATCATGCTGTCCTTATTATCTCTTCTGTTTTCAGCTCTACAAATTGGAAAATACTGAAAGTAAAATCTGTGAAGCTGTGAGTGTACAATGGGCTTACAGCACTTTCAGGATGCTGGATTTCCGAGTGTGCATATGCAACTTGAAATTTTGTGCAGCAGAGTCTAAATTTTTGCTGGTTTTCTATGTCATAGGGCAGAACAAATTACTGGTACTTACTGGCTTCAGATCTCTGATGTGAAAGCTGCTCCTTTAGCTAAAGATGAAAACCCAGCCATATTCTTGAGTGTTTGTGCTGTAATTGATACAATTGACAAGTTGATAAATGACATGGGAAAGGAGCCAGACTAATTACCTGCAGAAGTATAAACAGTGGTCAGGCTCCCTCAGACTTGACAAAGGTGACCCTGAAAGAGAGAAGGGAGCTTTTGAAGTACATTCTGGAGCTGCAGCTGTTAGGAGACCTCTGCTTAGGAAAATAATCTTACCTCAAAGGGATATCACTTTTGGAGATGGCTGTGGTTCAATTTGTAACTGACTGGTTGTGAGGCAATAAATATAATTGGATAAGTACATTCTGAAAATGCTGCATTTCTTACAGAAATAATCAGGCTCTTATTTGTCAGTTTGTGTGGGTTTGAGAGGTGCAGAATTAAATCTCTTAAATGAGATTTGTTTTGGGCTGTTGTGGTTTAAAACACTTAGCTTTATAACAAAACTTTTGAGGGCTGAGGAAAAGTACCAGGTCTATAATCTTTCTTTGTAAGGGAAAAAAAACCCCACCTGATAAAAGCTCCCTGGAGACATCCTGTATCGAGTCCTTTGAGAGCTGTCGAGCAGAGTAATAAATAAAACAAGCAGTAATAGATCTGTGGTAGTCTCCATGGATGCAGTGCATGGTACAGTGAAGTTTTCAATCCCTTTTGGTTAGCAACATCCCTCTGGGCCACACGTTCTTTTTCTTATTTTGTCTTTGTTGGTTTTGTTTCATGCAGCAGCTTGTTAAACATCCCAGCTCTGACTGACACCCAGCTTCTCCATGCTGCATGTGACAAAGCTGGTGCTAAGCAGTGGCAGTCTTGATGCTTCCTGTCATGCATTTCCTGTAAAGATTACCAACCTTTTTTTTTGAGATTACTAATTGGTTATTGCAAATCATGGTTGAGTTGAAATAAAAGTTGAGTGTTTTTCTGTTTAGTTTGTCAGTCTACATGGATGTAATGTTTAAGTTATAAGAAAGATAATAAATGTCATATGATTTTGCAATTCTCCTGCAGCTGGGCATAGCACTTTCTCTTGATTTGGCATGTGGGTTTGTTGTTGGTGGTGTTTATTTTTAATAGCAGATGGTAGGAAGTTACTGGTTTTGACTCTTAAAACTTCAGATAATGATTCTGTGGTTTTAACTAGATCATGATGTGTGTACACCATACTTGGAGAAATGCTCTTCCAGTACACTTGGAACAGTTTGTATTTAAATAGCAGAATTTGTCGTGCTGAAAATTGATTTCTTGGAGTAGTTGAAGGCTTTTATCTAACATGAACCATCTGCATATCTTTCAAAATCTGTTATTTAAATTCTTGTCCAAATGAACAAGACTTAGTTTTTATACTGGCTTCGTAAGTATTCTTGTGGAAGCTGCTTACGTTCCCCAGGACTGTCTTGTAGGTCACTTTGAGAGTCGTTTAGGGTGTGTATTGAACCTTGAGCAGCGTTAGGATGTTTTTGGTCAAGATGCTACAGATACCCTTCTTTCTACTCTGTTTCCAGTTTCCTCAGAATATTTACAAGTTGTCATACCAACACTTCTCAGTGTGTGGTTTTGGTTGTTCTCATTCCCTTTGGGAGAGCTGGGGGAAGTGGAGAGGTGATGAGGATTGAGTCAGTGCCTCAGCTGAGGTCATGTTTGAGAGAGGGAACTTGCTTCTGTCTTGTCTTGTGGGCACAGCCTGCATGGTACCCCTTCCTCCACGCTGCAGAGGATAAACCTTGTGTTAATGTTCTGTGCTACGCTGGGCTCTTAACCCAAAAGGAGATCCGAGCAGCAAGTTCACCAGAGGTGTTGGCAAATCTTTTTTTCTAAAAAGTCAGAATAAAGTAATGGGTGGAATGCAGTGACCAAAATTCAGATTCAGTTCTTAGGCATACTTCTGAAATTTATCCCACTTGTCATTTTCACCTGGTGATGGCAGGTACATCGCACATACCTGGATTATTCTGAAGTGCTTCAAGATTTGCTTGGGGAATTCCAAGCAGCACTGCATTACTTTGTCTGGCTCACGAATAATTTAATACACTCTCAGGTGATGTTTTGGCAAAGGAAATGGCAGCCTGATAAAAATTGGACTGGTTATATATATGTTGTTACATGTCATAGCCTTCCAGAAGCTATGTGAGTATTAATATGTATCTAAAGCAGTAAGCAGTTTTTACAAGGATAGCTCATTCTAAATCACGAGAGACAAACAGCTGCGTTTGAATTTGTTGTTTTAGGTCTAAGTAGAATCTTTGGGAATGCTGCCTATATACTTGGACTCTAGAAATCCTTTAGAAAGGATGTTGCATACTTGATGGCCTTGTAACTAAAATATCCATGAGCTTTCAAAGTGATGTGCCAGTGGCATTGGAATAAATGTGTTTTAATGTAGGTGGTACCATTTTTTTTCATGATCAGTGTGCCCCAGGACATGGTTCTGAAGTCACCTGGTTCATCTCTTGGCAATCTATGAGCAGCAGTTCTCTGGAGTCTCTGTTCTCAGGACAGGATTGCTGTGGTGCATTTCAAGTCTTCTGATTTTGCAAGTGATTAGCAGGACTCCTCAAATGTTAGCAGTAAGATTAAAACAAAGAGGACGTTTTGGGGACTCTGATGTCACCCCGGTCACAAGTTGTGCTTGGAGCCATAGCCCAGAGTGGTTCTGATCCTGTTGCCTTTGTTAGACAGGCACTCCTGTTGAGCTGCTCTCGTCCTGCTGTAGGAAGATAGCAGACACTGTGGGAAATAAGCTTTGTTAGACCTCTTATATGAGGTAGGAGTGATATTGTTTCCATTTTAGCTGTGCTGGGTCATCCCTTTCATCTGCATGTTTCAGCTATTTCTAGTTTCAGTGCATTAGGAGTTGAAGATGGTGTGTTCTGATAGCAGGTTTGGGGCTGGCAGCAGAAAGCAGAAAGGTCAAGATGGAAAAACCCAATTATGCAATTGTGAATTTANCATGTGCATTTTGTCTGGTTTTGGCCAGTTTAAGTAGTCTCGTGATAGTTTAAAACTACCCAGCTGATGGGGTTACCCGGCTTTCCTTGGACATTTTCCTCTCTTAGGCTAACCTGTGACTTGCTTCTCCTATGCTGATTGCTGGTGGTGAGTTTGTGACCCCAGTCTGAATGTATTTTGATTGCTTCTATCCTGGGATAGACTAATGACATGCAAACAATAACCCCCAAATATTACTATTAAAAGCTTCAGCAATCCAGGCTGATTATCTTAAGGATCTGCAAATCTATGCGAGCTTATGTAATATGCATCTGTTAATGGCAATTTCTGAACCCTTAGCAGGTTTTGCTTAAATGTTGCAAAATGTTACCATGTCTGTTTTCAAATCTGCCTCTTTTAAATGAGACTTCTATTCTAACAAATATTTTCCAACATAGAACTATTTTTGGTTTGTCTTGATCTTTATTCAGCTGCTTGTGGTACGCTTTCATTTGGGAAATGTAGGTTATCTATCCACGTAAAAATGCAAGATGCTAAGTTAATGTGCTTTGTTATAGCTAATTTGAACTCAGTCTATGTCTCTTCCTTAAATTAAAAATGTCATTATGAGGCTAAACTTGAGTTAGAGAGTTCTTGAAGCAGTCTATTCAGATAAATATCCTACTGTGAGAAATGCTGTCTGAGAAGTGGTTTTTTTTTTTTTGTTTT
>VZUA01099258.1:8321-22219 GCA_013401035.1 Horornis vulcanius | reverse complement strand
AGGCTGCTAAACTCGGCGGATCAGTGGCTTGATCAGAGAGAGCAAAGCCTTGCAGAATTTTCACAATTAGGTCAGTGCAAAAGTATGTTTTGCACAAGGTAGCAGGAGGGAATTAAAAACATGACAGTGTAATAAACATGCTTCAGCTAGTATAATAAACAGAATTTGGAGCCTTCAGAGCTGAGCCAGATTTCTCTTTCAAAAGAGGAAAAGTGCATAGCCAGGCATTGTCTCATATGACAAATTATAATAATGAGTAATAACAATAACATGAATCATCGTTATAAGTTATCTGGTGATTTAAATTTTTTTACAAACTATAAAGCTTTATAGAAGTCACTATCATGGGGTGTGGTATACTATCAAAAGAAGCATGTGGAACTGATAAAGAAAAAGTTTTTCTAGCTATGAAGTTTCAAAAGAAAAAAATGTAGGAACAAGAATGTGTCACACAAAGTATGTTTTTAACCTTTTTTACATTGTCTTTTGTTTCATGTAGCTTTTTTACATCCTTAAATAACTGATAAATGGCAGACAGCTTTTCCTGAGGACTTTGCATGCTCCTCTGCTGCTTAGCCTTGAATGTACTTATCCTTATGATGTCCAAATGAAACAGGGATGTACTACATTCCCAGTTTTGCAGACTGAGGACTGTGGAGCAAAGAGTGGATTAAATTCACCAAGGACATTGCAACACCTGGTTCTGAGATGTTGTGAGTTTATGTGAAAGGATTGTTTTGGACAGACATGCACCGGCACTGCCCATGCTCAAAGTCAGTCCAGCCCATGGAACCCTTAGGAGTGCAACAGAGGAGAACTGAAGCTTTGTTAGGCTGTCACATCCCACATCAGTAGGTGTATGCTTGGTGTCTTTTGAACAGCTTGGGCAGATTGAACAATGAAGAAACTGACTTTACGGAGCCTGAGCTGCTGAACCCTGCCCAGGTAGTGGTCATGCCAGACAAGGCACTCTCCCCGGGGGAAGTGTCACATTGGCACATTGGCATGTGAGCACTGCTGCCTAAGCTCTCCATGAATCTTCCCTTAGAGGTGTGTTCAACAAGGAGGGAAAGTCTGCAGCAGAACCAGGAATTAATTATTTTTTTTTCCCCTGGACAAACTGCAAGAACCCTGAGGAGTACTCTGGGAATACAGTGTATTCCTCCCACTGCCAGAAGAGTGTAATGGGCTCAGACTCTGCTGGAACAGAAATGTATTGGTTTCACCTCTCTTTTGTTGATTTTAATAAATGGGAAATTGTTGTAAGGTGACAACACCCATATGTCTCCAAAGGCGTGCTTTTACCCTTGTGTGAAGATAAACCTTTTTAGGAATGATATCTCATTGTGCCTGTTTCTAAAGAGCTGACTCTGCTTTCGGGGTCTGAGAAATGTTCTTAAGTGGTGCAGAGAATTATATACTGTTCAGACAGCACAAATAGCAATACTGGTCTCCCACAAAGTCTCCTAATGAAAGAAGAACCTGATTGTTTTCTTGGGCTAGTTTTAAATTCATCTAGTTTACATTAACATCTGGTTACTTTTATAAACAGAACTGTAATATTACTGGTGAAACTTAGTTATCAGTAGCTTTCTTTACATGTTTTATAAAACTTGTGCCTCTCTACTTCCAAGGAGAACCTGTCTCTCTCTTCTCATAATCCCATTAGGTTGCTATAGACAACAGTAAAATCTCTACTGATCCTTTTTTCTGCAGGTCAACTCCTTCAACCTTACCTTGTGTGCCTTGCACTTCACCACCATCTTGTTGTACTCCTTCTTGGGGAAGCAAAACCCAAAATTGCCTGACAGAGGGAAATAATCTCTTCCACACCTTTGCCCTGCTGGCTATACTCCAGCTAATACAATCCAGATGGTTTCATGAGAAGTCTTCCAGGTCTTCATTCTGTGACCGTGGGTTTAGGAGTCATGGTGGCCAGGCCTTCCATCCCAGCCCATCATGCTGGCACATACAGAGGCTTTTGAGAACTGTACACTACTAAACAGCTCCTCTGACTCACTAAACATGAACAAAAATAAGTGCATATGTTCCATGTATTCCCTATAAAATGATGAACAGTGAGCTCTTCCCAGTCAGTGTGCCTGGGATTGTGTTTATCTCACAGCAGGTAATTGCAGATACAAGCTATATTGGACACATGTGGTCATGCAGTGGGACAGGCACTGGGCCCCAGAAAAGAGGGATCCATAAGCAGGCTAGCCTAGCATCTAATCCTGCTGGAAACCTTCCCTTGCTCACAGCTGAAGGACCTCCATAGGAGTGGCAGTGGAGGTGGAAACCAACCAGATGAAATGTTCTGGCAGGTTGGATCTGAGCTGGGCCAGTTCTGATGAATTGTTCCGGGTTTTGCAAGTCATTGCAGCTGCTGCAAAAATTAGCCTCCTAAAATAAAGACGGAGATCAAAATATTAAACTAAGTTCAACTCCTTTTCTTTCTGGATCTGCATGTTTTCCAGATTTTAAAAGAAGCAGAGGTTCCAAAGCCATGCCTAATATGATGCTCCTAGAGCTCCTGAGTCTCACCAGCTCTCACTGCCCAAGACACAGGTGTCAAACCAGTGGTATATTTCAGAGCCTGAATCACTTGCTCACATTTGGGCAGAACATGGCAGCAGCTGTGAAAAACACCAGGTGCTTTCTAGTCAGCTGAAAATGCAGTTCTCTACCCTTAGCAAAAGTCAGCGTGAAAAGAGACTGGATAAACTGCAATAAGACTTCTCATATATATCAGTACAGAAAGGGATATAATACCTCAATATTGCTCAGCTATTATATTTAAAAATACATAAAATCATAGTTTTATACTCCATAATATTCAGCAGCACCCATCTACTACTTAGTGAATTCATCATTCCTGTGCCATGCAGCTTTGTTTGCTCAGCTTCATTCCATGCAGAGCATGGATAATATGTTCTTTCTAGCACACGTGGACATTTTCGGAGCAAACAATAGACACAGGCTTGTGGTGAAAATGTTCAGGTAGCCCCTGCCTTTGCTCAGGCAATGCTTGAGGCCAGGAATAATTGCCCTGACAGTGCAAAATGTTCCCAAATGTATTCTGAAAATAATGGAGGGGGGAAATGGCACCACTGAAGCAATTTTTTTAGGTGAAGATGTAGAACAGAAGGCATGGGGTAAAAATCTTGAGAATGTTTTTCCTCTGTTCCTAAAATCATTAAAATAGAAAGAAAACAAACAAAAAAATTATGGCAAGTGCTTCTTAAAAATAGTATGAGTAATTACCCTTCCCAAAGGCTAGACTCGTACTGCAAACCTTTAAGCAGTGGTCTGAAGTGCATTAAAGAAGCTTGATAGTGACCCTAAGCCCCTTCTAGGAGGTTTGAATAATTTTCAGAGATGTTCCTCTCTCCCTCTCTTGATATTACACAGACACTGAGGTAAATTGCTTCCATTCTTAGTCATTGCAGTGAATTGCCTTTTGTTAGGTGTTATGAACCTCCAGTTTTCCTTTTTACTTAAAAATACTGGGCAGCAATAAATACACCTTGCAGTGGCAGGAATCATTGCAACAGGGAGAGGTAGTAATGTCACAAAGGAAATATCCTGTGCTCTCTGTAGTTATATTTAATATTGTAAGCACACTAAGTCAAAAAGTACAGTAGAAAGGCAGTTAATATATAGTAAATTATAGTCATGACTCTGAAACTTGTGTTTGTTATTAGGAATCTTATTTCATAAAATTAATCACAGGAGCTTTATTTAATATACTTTTTTATCTCTGCCTCTTAGTTCACTGAAGCCAATTACAAATGCAGCTTTTCATACCTGTCCTGTGAAGATCATTATTTCCAGAGAGACTGAAATAAATTTACGGATAAGAAGAAATTCTGTTTTTGGAAAGGAAACACAGGATGTTGCAACCTTTTTCAGAACATGCCAGTTATTCTGCTACACATAACTTAATACATTTAACAACTATCCTCAGTTTTGTTTTGCAAAATTTGTGAATATTAATATTTTAAAAGAACACTTTGTGTTCTTTTCTGGGTAGTTAAGTATTTACTGTGTATGTATGAAGACAAAAAGACTACTAAAGCCAAAACCTGCCCACTTCCTTCATCAAACCTCTTCAAGAAGTCAATGGACTATTGAATTCCTCAGTAAGTCCTTTTTATAACTTTTTTCTGGCACATGGAATGTTGTTTGCCTAATGTCTGGCTGTGTCTCACCTAATGCATTCCTGCCATCAGTATTTTTGAGAGCATCTTTAATATTTTTGCGTCTGTGTCTGTTGCACTAAGCAGTTTCACAGCAGTTTCACAGGATGGCAGCTGGTCCATCCTCCTCCACAAGGAGAGGCTGACATGAATACCAGATCATCTCAGACACCACTTTGCCTTGTACAGCCTCAAAAACCTTCAAGGACCGTGGTGGCTCTGTAGCCTCTACTCCCTCACCAACCACTTCCAAATTTGGGCTACCATTCTTCTCATGTCCAATCTGATCCTGCAATACTCTGGTGGCTTCTGCTCCACATGTGAGCTTCCTGGCCCAACTTAGAAGAGTCTGCCTCTGTAATCTTTGCAACTACGTTTCAAGTAGCTGTAGCTTGCTTTCGTGCATCCCTTTATCTTCTGCCAGTTTAAACAAACACCCCTTTTTCAAACTTTTCTGTTTTGAAAAATTCAAATGTTTCTGTCCAGCTGAAATTATGCTGCACCTTGAATTTGCAGGATCTGAGTGAGAATTCAGGTTGCCTGAGATGTTGGAGGTATCACTGTCCATCTTGGCCTTAAACTTAAAAAACTGAGAAAAAGCCCTAATCTTTAATTGGTACTTCTAAGAGTAAAACATAGCAAGAGTCAAATAATACTGAAAAGATCCCTGAAAAAAGCTTCCTGACCCTTTTAAGATGGGGTTTGGACCTGTGTTTACATGGATATGTAGGGTCAGGTGCTTTGAATGCAGCTGGTCTATTATCACCACCATTACCTTTACTTGTAGTGAATTAGTGTAGAGCAGACAGCCACAACAAAATTCCAAAATACTCTTTGGTTTGCCCTGCACACTATCTCAGTGCCAATGACAATGAATACAGAGTGAAAACAAAACACAAGCTACAACAAAATCTCCTTCAACTTCAGAAGATAGTATTTGAGCAAGAAGAAAATACAGATAGGTAAAGGCTCTTGTGTCAAAAGTAGCATGAGTCAGGGAGCAGCAATTACTACAAAACAGGGAAATGTTAATGAAACATTTAACACAACCTCAAGCTCCATAAAAACAAGGACAAAATACAGAATAAAATATGCTTAGTGTTTTGGTAGAAACATCTCCAGCATATTTAGTACAATCTTATTTCATGCTTTAAAGCCTTTTTGTCAGGCTAGGCTCCAGACACAGCAATGCAAGTAGCCACAAGGGCAGCACCACAGCCCTGACCTGTGTTGCCCAAGCCCAGACCCTGGAGGCTGACCACCAGCTGCATGGGGGGCAAAAGCTGGGGCAGGTAGCAGAACATGCTGGACTTCCCCCAGCAGTGATCCTCATGTTTGGGGGATCTCAAGTACTAAGCTCTGGGCCAGCACCTCCAGATTACACAACCAAAACAGCTCTGAATACTCTTAGGCTCAAAAAAGGGCTCTGAGCAATGGCTGAGAGGTTTTGCTCCTTAAAGAGCAGAAAAGTGTTCAGAAAATGGAACCTGTTGTGTGTCAAATGTGAGAGGTTGTGCCTGGGGGGGTAAGGACCACTGAGTCTTTTAACGGCATTGCCACCACTGCCAGCTCTCAGTTCTTCCAAAAACCTCTGCTCTGGAAACACCCTTCTAACTAGAAGACTCTGGAAATACACACTTATAGCTACAGAAGATTGTTCCTGCTTTCTCTGTTCAGGAAATGTGGCCTCAGTCCTCAGATCTGCTGTGCCTGGAAATTTCTCCTGTCAGCAATAGCAAGTATTACTGCAACAGAAGTTTTCTCTGTGAGACATAAGGTAACCAAAAGGCAGCAGAAGAGAAAAATATAACATCTACCAAATATCATAATTTTAACAGCAGTTAATCTGGCTTCCTCAGAGAAAGAATAAACAGGGGTCTGGGCTAGGCAAACAGTCTCTGGTGAGCTTCAGGGTGCACCGTTGGCACTGAGATGGCTAACGGAGCTTATAGTGTGATCCCGCAAATTACCAAAGAAGAGCTTTATTTAGTATTTTTTGGTGGAAAAGTAACCAAGAGTACACTTGGCCCTTTTTTTGAGTGTAAGTGGAGCTGCTCTGTCTGCATGACTCTGTGGCAAAGACATGTCACACAGAAAGCTGGATCCAGCTACAAGAGGCAGGGGTGGATATCACAATGTTGTGCTTTCATTTGTTCACTGTTTCCAACATTCTAATCAAGAATTTAATCCTGTTCTTTGTCAGAAAACAAAAGGAAAATGTATTTTTTTTTCTTTGAACTCTTGCATGACCTCAAGCAATACTAGCAAATACAAAGTTTTCTTTACAAATAGTGAAATCAAACACAGCCCAAGCTGAAGACAAAACAGAAAGGGTCTTGAGTTAACATGCGCCTCCCTTCAGTGTGAAGACTGGACACTGACATTTGTCCTCTGCTGAAAGTCTTTTCTGATGAAAATTAAGCAGTGCTTTTCTAGCCAGGGAAAAGCAGAAAGAACTGCAGACTCAAAAAAAAAAGTGTTAAAAACCTGTTAACTGGCTCTTCTCTGCAGAAAGATTGCCTACAGGCATGTGAATGATTTCTGCCAGCTCCACCTGCCTGCACACCTTGCCTGGTATCTTTGAGGCATCAGGTGGTGGGACAAGGGCACTACTGAGCACCATCAACCCTGATGATTCCATCCCCCCATGCACTGATGAAAGATCCACCCAACTACTGCGATGTGGCTGCAGAGAGAATTGTGTCACACTGCTTAGACTTAGTGGGAATCAGAGACAGACATGGATATTTGTGGTATTTGAAAGGAAATTACCTCTAATCTTGATTATTGTTTATTTAATCAAGTTCAGAAAAATGCATCAGAAGTAATTTTCACAGCTGTTGCTGATTTGTTAGTACATCTGTCCCCAAATCTCCCTGCTGTTTTCTTTATGGTTTGTGGTCTTATTTTCCTTTGTTTAAAGAAATGTTTTTCTCTCCCCTTTTGTTACATGAAACAGCCACATGAGCAACAGTGCAACAAGGAGGCTGCCCATCCCACAGCCCTGACAAGTGTGCAGAGGCTCAAACAGAGCACAGCTGCCTCCCTCAGCTGCCCCAGCACCTCTGCTCCCTTACCCTAGCACTCGCATAGGACAACTTGGTGCCAAACCTCTGCTGAGAACTGCTTTACTTTAATACATTAAGGACACCTATTCTTGGTCATATGCCTTAGAGAGAAAGTCTGTTTCTGTCATTAGATCAACTGATGAAACAGAAAACACAGAGAGCTTTCAGACTCAAAGTCCATTCAACAGGTCTAGACCCAAAAATTTGTTCATTTTTTCCAGCTATGTGCTAGGTTTAAATCAAGATAGGACCTCTGGCTCCAAACCTCACACCTCTTAATCTTTGGATTGCACTGCTTTTGGCATCGTATGGCATGACTGGCCTTACAATCAGTTGCCTTTTCATGGGAATGCAGAACTGAGGGAGACAGAGCTTATTTTTATTAAACTATTTGTCTGAGTCTATATTGGAGCTCAGATTTCTTTTTTGAGAGGGAACTCCGAAACCGCACACCACAGCCAGTGCTGGCAGCAAGCAAGCAGAAGGCCTGGTCCCAGTGGAGCAGGGTTGGGTTCCCACAGGTTGTCACCCAGGCTGAGCTAAAGCAGTCTGAGTGCTCCACAGGAAACTCTAAGAATTAAAAATTACATCCCCTCACTTGCCCTCCTGCTTTCATAGTCAGGCCAGTCTGAGGGCTTTAATCACAAAGCCTACATGGGTGGGAGGACCGGAGGGTTAGTTGCGGGTTTTAATTATGGCCATTATGTAATTGGATAAAATTCTACTGTAAATCTGCAGTATTACAGGCACATCATAGATAATTAAATACTTCTCCACAGGCCTATATTACCATTAATTGAATAACATTTGTCACTGGACATATATCTCCTCAGTTGAAATTACATTAAATATTTCAACTGAGAAACTAAGGCACAGGTCCAGCAGCCCCCTTTGAAGGCACACTCTTCAGACCGAGTCCAGACAGGCAGTGCAAGATGTGGCTCTGTTGTCACAAAGATAAGAGCAGTGTGGGAGCAAATAGGTGTTTCTCCCAGAACTTATTTTCCAGGCTCTTTATTATTGTGCTACTACAAGTTTAGTGCATGCCCATTATTCAAAAATCCAGACTGTCAAATGAAAGTGTGATCAAGCCTGGCTGAAGCGTTCTGAGGATAAGCGTTTTGAAATAGGGCTAAGCTCAGAGAGCAAATAGCTCCGGTAACTGAGATGTTTGCCCTCAGTGTGCTCCAATAAACTGATTTACCTTTCTACTTTTTTCCCCTTTTTTTTTAAAGAGCTGACGCAAGTTTGTCAAAGGGAGTTGTTGGGTGTAGCAGCTGTTGATTGGTTCATCCCATACACTCCCATTTGTCTTTAAATCACTGTTCAACTGCTCTAGGTTGCATATGAGCAAAATTTTTCTTACAGGTGCAATTCCTAAAAGATATAACCTGCCTAGCAAGTGAGGAAAGGAACCGGCTCAACTCAGAGGTAGACTTTTATTTTCTTTATAAAATTTTATCAATGTATTTCAGACACTGACCACATCTTCAGAAATTGGGAAATTTAATTAATCTGTAAATATAAGTGCAATATGAAGGATGGGCTCTTTAAGATTTACTGGCATGATAATCTGTGCTGGCAAATATCTTTGGTATTTCTTCAGGAATAAAATTTAGTCTTCTCTTTTGTACAGAAAATCAAAACCTAAGCAACCATAGAAGCAGCAAAAGTATTCAAAAGTGCCCAGTCAATTAACAAATTAATGATTTAAGAAACAAATTACTGCTTTCCTTTGCAGCCCTTGGCTATCTTCTGAGAATTTTTTTCCAGGCTCTTGAGTTACTTGGCTAATATTTCTTTAAACAAATTAATTTGGGAAAGTGGGCTTTACATTTTAGTTGTTTATTTCACAGCTGCAACATTTATTTCATTTTGAAATAGCTACATAGACAATAATTTTATAAAGTCACTGTGATGAAGATGGAGAATCTGGCAAAATCTGTTAAATTGATACCATGGCAGAAATTGCAAATATTGATATTGCAAACCCCATGAAAGTGTTAGTCATATCTATGACCTGGCATTATTTGCCCAGTGGCTGTCCGTTTGTCTAATGTCCTAACTGCAGACTGAACAGAAATCAATAACATTGTGAAATCAGATACCAAAAGTTTAATCATTTAACAAATCATTCCTGAAAACCATTACTTAATAAATAATGCAGAACAGTAGCCTATACTTGAAGAGGAAAACTACTCTTATAAATAACTGCCCTCTAGTAATAGGTGAATTCCTTCTGCAATGAGTATTTCCATTTTAATACTATACTTTAGGAAAAATCGTTTCTGTTCAGCCAAATGCTACAAGAGGCAGCAAAAACATCATTGCATTGAAGGCAAGTTTGAGGAACACTGGAAATCTAAGAGATTTTCCTTGTATGTTTAGGCACCAAAACCATAACTCTGAAGCAGAGCATTAAATCCTAGGGAAGCTAAAGCAGATGAGCTATGGTGTTTCTCCTCCAATATTACAGGCTAAACTTCTGGCAGGGCCCAGGCCTGCCCAGCCTCGGGAGCTGTGTTTTCATGCCATCCCTGCCCTGGTTGCTGGCCATGCTCCCAAGGAGAAGCAACCCAGCCAGCACAAACCCTTGAAGGGGTGCAACTGAGTGCCCAAAGCCAGTGCATTCCCCCTTATCTAAATACCTTGCAGGCTGAGTAAGGACTCCAGAGATGCAGGGTCACACCATGTCCCCCTCAGGTGAAAAAGTAACAGCTCTGCCTCTTCTGTGTCACTTGTGGGGAGAACACTCCACCAGTGCCTGGACATCTCCCAAACCTCTCAGTATCTGCAGTGCCAGGAACATGAAGATATGGATTGCCACCAACTAACGACTAGCCCTGCCAAGTTCTACCAAAGTTCAAAGGCACCGCTGGTCATAATCACAGTTATTACTGTTTGCAGGATTCAAATCTAATAGCAAGCCTGGTTTATGGGTCTCACTCTCCCCACGTTTATGCCAATGGCTTTCTGTTCATAGTTTGCAAACCTCTGGAATTCTACCAACCTCTCCCTAAAAAAGTTACAACTGCAGGAAAGCAGCTTCTCAAAAGACTTTATCTTGCCACCTGAGGTTTTGTACTTTCACCAGAAGAATTTTAGTAATCCACAGATTAAAAACAATAAAATAAAATAGAAAATCACCGCTTTATGCATTAATTCCATAACCTCTTGAGGTGATGCCCATAAATCAGATGACTTCTCTAAATGTTTGACAGGGCAATGTCCAGATGATTCATATGCTGTAACATGTATTTTCAGTCATTTTTTCCATATTGTTTGCTGTGCTGCCCAAGCTTTCATCCTCAGCCTAATCTTTGTGCTGCTTAACTCCTGGCAACTTTTTTGTTTACTTTTCCTCCATTTCCCATCTCTTTGAAGATCTGTATTTTTTGGACTGCCACTTCTGGAAAAGACATTTCTCTAACAACAGTTAGGCAGTGCACACATGGGAGGTTTTACCCTTTACCAGAACAGGGATAAGCACAGTTGGATTTGTTTGTCTGACTTTTACACCACAGATTAAAAATAAGCATCAAGAATAGAAAAAACTCTCTTTCTCAGACAGGGCAGAGTCTGCGTTTGAAGACAGTTCTGTGAATGAAAGAAACCACAGTTGTTAGTGCTCTGTTGGGGGTGGAGGGGTGAGGAGGGAGTGTTATTGGTTTTTTATCTCATGGAGTTATTCATATCCTGAGCGGGCAGAATCCCCCAGGCACTGGAATGTGAGTGCCAGCAGCTCTGCCCTGATCCTGAGTCACTCATCCCCTCACACACACAAACACTCCATGAGGCAGCAGAAAGAATTAAAGCCAGCCGCTTTCTCTGGTAGGAAATTTCCTAATGCACTGTGATATTGCTTCTCCTTTTCAGTTGTCTGGTCTGGGTGAATGCTTTTAGTAAGAAGCAAGGAATTTGACATTAATTTCTGTCCTGGAGTCAGTTTTAACCTCCAGGGTTGGTATTGAAAGTTTATATTTGCATTTTAAACACATGTACTCCAACATCTTGCCTCTACAGATATGCTTGTAGACGTTTTTGATAACAGCATATGGTCATTATTAGAGGATAGCAAAGGTCTGGTCATTGAGCTGGACCTATACAGGCATAAATGCAAACCCAGGAGAAAGGTTATTAAATAATTGCAAATTTAGTGTTGCAAAGAGCCAGACTTAGAAACTATTTGTTGCAGTTTTTTCTGATATTGTTATTATGGAGTGCTGAGCTGCATTTGGCACGTCATAATTATGAAAGTTGTCGTGAATCTGTCCAGTGTGCCTGATTGCAACAGGTAAATGGCCAGGAAAATGTAACTCTGGCCCCAAGCGTGTGCTCTCTGATCTCTGTTCACTCCCTTCACTGGTGTCCCCTCAGCTGTGGAATGGAAATATAGAATGCATCAAGGAATATCTTTGGGAAGGGGGAAGGATTGCAGAACTGTAACATTTCTTGCACAATTTTTTCCTCTTGAATCTGATAATAAACAAATGAATTCACATGTGCATCTACAGATGAGTCTGTAGCACACAGCTGCTAAAATCCCAGAGATGATGTTCTCTTTGTAAATTTGGATCACACAGCTTCATCTGGCCCGTACAAGAAATAAAAAGTTGAGCATTTATTCATGCGATTTTTAAAAGGCAAGAATTTTTCTTACAGGGTAAAGATAATCTTATATCCATGTAAAAGTCCTGTGTGAGACAGACCTTCCAGTGATGGGTCAAGTAAGAATTAAAGACCAATCCACTTACAAACAGCAACTGAACACTCAGAATTGCACCTCCTAATTAGCAAAAAATGATCATACAGAGATGCTCACTTCTGTCAGATCCCAGTGAAAGGGTCAAATCTACAAAACATTGAAACCTGTGACAACAATAATCTTGCAACAAATGGGAAAGCCAGCTATAAACTCCTGAAGCATTTCTTCATCATCCTCCCCTAGAAACTCAAAAGCAGAAATTCGGGAAATTATTTTCTGCTGGCTTTGTATTTTTTTTCCAGATGCTGGATATCTGCTGTGCATCTGTTGGCCTCTGCACCCTTTACCATGTGAAGGGAGACAGGAGAACCAAGTGCTGGCATATAAAGAGACTTTTATGCTTCCCCAGAATTTTCCCAGTCTGCAACAGTTTCCCCTCTTAATGCTATTACAAAGATCAAACACAAACCAAACAATTCACACTGGTTTATCTAATTTGAAGAAAACTCTAATGAGTTCTCTTGTGTTTTGTTTGCAGAACAGAGTGTTCTGGCAGTCAGTGCATGATAGAGAGGACCTGCAAGCAGACGGCACAGTGCTGTTTACCCTGAAGAAGCGAGTGTGTGTGCTGGAAAGCGCTGACCGTTCTAATGGATCGCATGGAGCTGCAAAAAGTCAACATCGAACCTGATGACCAGAGCAACAGTGGGGAAAGCCTTGAAGACAACTACACAGAGCCAGCTGATTCGGAAAAGGCTGCAATTAGGAGGTAAGCATTTATCTGTTCTGTTAAGGCTAGAAAGCAGTAATCAATAAACAATCTTCACTAATGGCATCTGGGAGGTTTTCCCACAGCACTGACCCTCCCTGGTCTGTGTTCTGGAGGACAGTGTGCCCAGAATAGCAAGGCAGCTGAGATCCCCCCTTGCCTGCCACCACCTGGACTGACATCTGCAGGCTCCCAACACAGAGTACCCTTTGGCAATTTCCAGCTACTCCAGCCAGATAGTACGTGTGTAAATTAATGCGCTCTCAGAGCAGTTCAGCCTGAGCACACTGAGTGGGAATGCTCCCCAGGGCAAGGTATGGAGGGCAGCAGGGACAGCCCACCCTCAGACATTCCAGCAGAACCCACCATGGCACTAGCACCTGCGTGGCTGGACAAAGACATTTCAAAACCAGCCATCAGTCTCTAGCTCTCAGCCTGCTGCACCCTCCAGCACGTATCTCCAACACAGCATTTGCGAGTCCCTTTGTTCCGCAGACGTGAAGCGTGTGCTCAGCTTTGGCGTGTTACTGCCACTATGGATCTGCTTTCCAAACCCTGCAATCCAATGTAATCTGAAGATTACTGGGTCTAAAACTAAATTCCAAATCAAAGCAAAGATCTATTAAACATGACATTGGACATGAGAACTTTACAGGAGAACAGTGCTTTTTTATGAAGGATTTTTAAATATTCATGGAAAAGTCAAAGAAAAGTGTCCACTGATGACAAAAGGCACTACTCAAATAAAACGTGTATCATGAGCTTTATCTAACATTTTCTTATTTTTCTTTGTGTTCAGTCCCTTTGCTAGTGATGATGCAGAAAGTCAGAAGTTCCTTACAAATGGATATCTTGATAAAAAGAAATTGGAAGATTACAATGAANTGCATACATGCTTGTATTTCTTGTTTCCAGCATCAATGTAAATGAATCTACATTCAGCTACATTGCTTTAAAGAAAGGACATTATCGTTTTGGCTTTCTGATGCTGAGCGTTACATGGTCAGCACACCTCCAACTCCCCAGACAGCTCCACATGCAAGTGGAAGCACAGCAGCAGTTCCTGGGGCATGCATGTGTGTACCTCTCTGCTCAGGATTTAACGTTACTCAATTTTTAGTGAATTTTATCAGTTGTGTTACAGATTTTATTAAGGA